>JAJEKB010021158.1:1606033-1694307 GCA_022393335.1 Macrotrachela quadricornifera
CCAACATTTGGAAATAAATATGCAAGAAAAATTACAATAACTAAACCAATAAGAAATCGATATTTTCGAACAAATTGCAACACATAAGATAAACATGTTTGTTTTGGAGGTTCTTGCAATTGTTCTTCTTGATATTTTTTCATATAATTATCAACTAATGAAACCATTGAAGGTAAACAATAGAGACGAATAAGTTTATCATTATAAATAGCACAAATTTGTGAGAAACTATTTGGAGAGAGACTATCTAATGAAATACTCTCAGCAATAATAACAATTAAAGAAGAATCTATTTTATCAATAAGAAATTTTTTAAATTCATTAAGATTTGTAAATTCATTTGTATATTTGATTCTTAATTTGTTGTTATCCGATTGATCTCCAAGACGAACAATTGTAAACAATTCTCGATCACTTTGTTCAATCGACATATTACTTCTTACACAATGAATAAAATTTATCTAAAATATGCAAATATATTCTTCTTTTTTTATCTAAGAAATAAAGATATTATATATTTTAGGATAATAATTGAATTTAATGACATCTATTTGTAATTAATATGATAAATAATGCAACATTATTTATTTCATATAACTATAAGTATTTTTCAAGGAACAAATCAGAATAAATTAATAAAAATATGAAAAATTTCTCGGAATTAAAATTATATGTGATCAACCTTAGATATGCAAGTATTTTATCTTGTCAAAATGCATTGATAGATATAATATATATAAGAGAAATATGTTTTAACCATCAGTATTCTCATTTGTCCTCTCCTCTGGAATACATTGTGAAGATCGTTATATCGATGCATTCATTTTACATTTTTAAAATATATATGATAACATTAGAATAAATCATATTATTGAATAATAAATAAAAATATAGCTCAATATAAATTATATACATACTCTAGCTCCATCTGGTACGCTAAAGAGAATTTCCAGGTGTATATTTGCTTTTAAATCGAAATTTCTGACTTCGCTTACTATTTCATCATTCTATCATTGATTGATTTGACTATTTATCTTAAACAAGTTGCGAATCTGATTTCAGTTTGATTCGATTTTTTTTTCTTTGTCAAATTGAAAAAATAAATGAAGAGAGTTGGGTGATTGTGTATGAGTATAGGAAAAATGTTGAAAAGTTATAAGTAAAGAATAGTACAAATTGTCAAAAGAAATAAAGAAGATGCATTTCATCATTCTTTGTTCTCAAAATAAAATTCGTGTTGCTAAAGAGAAGGTGTTAAAGCTTAGAAGCGATTGGTGGAAAGAGATGTCTGTGAAAGAGCTGCATTTTGGCAGCAGATTATATAAATGGTGGGAGTATTTGTATTAGAGGACTGTTGGAATATAGTCATTTTGATTAGATTAACAGTCTTTACTGTCCACGTTTGTCGAAATTGATTCATGTAAACATTTGATGGATAAATATAGATAAAAAATCCAATAGTTTGCGGCAAATAATATAGTAAGCCAAATATTATGCGCATTCTGAGATACACATCTGTATTATAGTTAGGGCAAGGTCCTTCATTAGAATTCAATAATTTGTTCAAGATATATTGTGGCATTGTTAAAGTAAGAATAACTATTGGTGGAATAAAAAAGTCCCTGTGTTTTTTTAACTGTTGACACATAATTTTAAGCCATTCTGGTCTTTTCGCATCAGTCATAATAATTCTGCGTCGTATAATATGAATTAAAATGCATACAGATGATAGAATATGTAAAATCCACGGTATAACTAAATGGATATATATACTGGCAACAATTTGATGCACGAGTTTCCAAGTTGGTTGCAACTTTAGTGGCATTTTACATAGATACATTGTCGGAAGAATTGGATGCGTTGTACTTTGAGTATTAAGTAACCATGTTGCTGATGCTGCTGTTGTTGTTAAAATTATTAGCAAAAGGGAAATTGTGAGAGAATATTTTCGTGAACGATAGATACTAAACTTAAAACACTGAATCAATACTCGTTCAACTGCTACAAATGAACAACTCCATAATGATGCAAAAAATGACCAATCCAAAGCAGCTGTACTCAGACGACAATAAAGTAAACTATTTTTGTTCAATTGTTCATTAAAATACAAGGTAACAATAATTCTTAGGTAGAAAGTGGGCATTTCAATCAAACCTGTAAAACTGAACAGTAACAAATAGATTCCACAGGTTGTGATTCGAATTTTCTTTCGCAACAAAGTCTGAATCATTATATAATTTAAAATTAGCGATAGTAAAAATTGCAATGTAGCTACGAACATATAAATTACTTCCAATGCTAGCTTCCATTCTATTGATTTTTGCCGAAGTATGTCAATTGATATTAAACCTGGCAATGAATAACTCAGGTATATATTGGCAGATTGGCTTGCATTACAGAGTAGGTATGCTGGCATCATATACCTATTAATTTGGCTTGCCTTTCAAATTACGTAAGTGATGTTTTTGCTAGTCACTGTTTTTTCCTCCACTAGTCTATACAGTGAATTTTAACAGAAAGAATATAGTTATTTTCTTGCACTGATTAGTTATATACACAGCTAGAAAGGAAGTGATATTCGAATATTTACAGTTAATTCGTTTATATTCAGCGCCGAAATTATTATAATTGCACATTATAATAAAAATAAATATTTTTTTCATTCTTCGCCTCTATTTTATGTACTTAATCGAACAAAATATAATTTGGGGCTTTGCTCCCTTCGTTGTTACACTCGGAAGTGCTTACAAAAAATATTGTAGGGATTCACAGCGGTGTTATTAACACGATCACGAGCGATACAAGTATATAGGAAGAAGTATAATGAATTCGTAAGAAAGTACATTTATATGTAACATGTAATTAGATAAAAGAAAAAATAACGAAGGAGAAAACAATGTAATAACAAAAAGAGAAGTAAAACGACTTGATCGATAGCAGCAAACTCAAAATGACCTCAATATACATGTCCTTGTATGAATTTCGATAATTTTGGGCCTATTAATATTAATTATACCCAAAAAAAACTTATGATAACTAATTATAACCCTTGTACGCTTTTTACAGGTTCGTCTGGAGCCTCAATATTGTTTTTCACTTTCTTCTACTTTAATATCTGTCTTTTCTCTAGTGACCTCTTTTCTAATCGTCGACCTTCCATCAATATACCAGAGTACATATCAAGTTTTATGAATAAATCATCCAGAAAAAAAATTAAAGGGCGGATCTACATACATCCGGTAACAGCTTTGGTGTTAAATGAATAAATTTTACTCTTGTTAGACATCTCATCTATCATCTCAACTGTTTATTTTCCAGAAGATTTATTAGTTCAGTATTGCTAATGACAGCTTATACATTTTTCATCTTTGTCTTATAGTTAATAGTATGTTTTGATTGACATTCTTCTATTACAATCTTCCACTTCGATTGGATCATAATATCACTATATTCGTTATCTAACCCTAGATCTTTTGTGTATTCACGATCATATGAATGCATAGGCGTATAAAAATTCAAGGAAAGGACTAGATCGAGGACAGATAGCAAACTGAGAGTGAGCTCAACATATCAGCTAAAGATATAGACTAACTATTCTGTACTATATGTACAAATGAGAATTTAATCCTGTAAATAGTAATTATTTTATAAGAAGAAATGAAGATTTATTTTGAATGAATAACTTCGACATATCTAATTCTTAGGAAGAAGCATCTTTAATTTGATGCAATATGCATTTTTATTTTAATTTTAATAACAATAAAGACAATATATCGTTGTAGAATCATTTATCATTTCACCACATTAAGAATATACATGTTGGTGAAATTGGCGGCAGATTCGAGTTTTTCTAGAGAATATTTGCACATTAACCTACGTCGAAGCAGGTCATTAGTGTGTCTTGTGCAACTCGATGAGCTCTATTCAATGGTATACTCCCATCTTCGATTACTCAAACTATGATCTTTGGCACATCGATGGCACTCAAAAAAAATCTGAAAATTATAGTTTAAGCTATCGAAAATTTCAGTATACCATTGGATAGAGCTCATCGAGTTGTACAAGAAACACTGATGAGCTGCTTCGACACAGGTTAAAGTGCAAATATTCCCTGGAAAAACTCGAATCTGCCGCTAAACTTCACCAACGTGAAATAACATTCTAACATCGACTGAAGCAGATTCTGTTTTAGGCGAAAAAAAAAACAATAAATCATCTTTTTTTGAAATATCGTTCCATTAATATTTACAACTTTTAATTCATCGGATACATTGATAATAATATTTTTACTTTATCGCATCCTCAAAAGATTCTTTAATAGAAGAAATGTTAACGATGAACATTATCAGTTTACTAAAAACCTTAGAAATCACCCATTAATGTATGTGTATGATGGAACTAGAAAAGCAGAATGTCTCTCATAATTTTTCCCTGTAAAAAGCAAAATAAAACATATCTCAATGAATAAATAGAATCTTGATCGACACAATCAAAAGAAAAGAAAATTCTTAGTAGGTGTCTATACTCACAGATAGAGTCAATTTATCAGTCTAAGACTTTTCTCATAGTATCTGAAACAATATAAAGATCAAAAGAAATCAACTTATCCGGTACTTTTTGATGTAAACAAACTAAAAAATAGAAACACAGTCCTGTAAAAAAAAATACGAGTCCAGTATGAAAGATTGAAAACAGTTTTTCTCTACATTTTGATACTTATCTTTGAATATTTTGAAAAATTAAGATCAAATATCAATCAATAATGTATTTTACAAATAGAACTCTGACTTTTATTTTTTATATAAAATTCGATGGAGAATTATATATAATATATTTGTATTCATTTCTATATAATGATCCAAGCAAATTTTAACGACATATTTACAGTTTATAAGAATACTACGAATGAAAATTAGACACACATACAATAGGAATTATCTATTGTCTCTTTTTATTCGTTTAGTAAAGAACGACATGCAGTCATTTTTATAGCATCAACAACATCTGATGAAATATTAAATAAGAAAAACGTCTCTCACGTGTCAAGATATAGCAATTGAATGGGCATTAACTGATGCAGATGGTATTAATTATATCAATAGTCAACTGCTTTTGAATGGAACTAGTCGGTTAGGAATATATCAAGGTGTTAGAAAAACACAAGCTGCAATTAGTAAAAGAGCAAATCTGGCAAATGTACCATATTTACTTGAACATATGATATTACACACCTTTTACATACATATACTATAGAATGCTACAAACACAACTTTAGCGAAACGTACTAATGCTTCGAGTATAGGTAATCCAATTAATTCATTACTCAGTCTATTAAAATTTGATGAAAATATCAAAACTCTAAATAATGATTGGGTATTATATTTTATTGATCCAATATTTGATGATATATTTTCAACGAATCATCCAAAATATCAACTTACAAATCGTGCATATCGTGATGTACGTATTATTGGAAAATTAGCATTCAATAAAGCATTCATATCAACATACAAAGAGCGTTGTATCGCTGAACGGTTTGTAGAACTGAATAAGAAACAAGACAATAAACGGGATACTATCTTAATTTTTCGTTTCAAAGATAAGAATCACAAAAAACTAAACATGAAAAAAAATTGAAATAGAATTTGAACAAGTAACCATCAATTATCTATTCGAAAGAGAGAAAAATTTTTAATATTAAATATTTTACATTATTTATTTCTACTGTTAAAAAAGATAATCAATATTTTCTTACATAATTAATTTAAAACTTATCAAAGTATTATTTTATTGTTCATTTTTAAACTTAATCATTTTGTTTCTATTAAAGCATAGAATTCATCATATATAAATTTATTTTCTTTTTTCTTTTTGTTTTTTTGATATTAAAATCCATTTAATTAAATTAATAATTAATGTACATAAACTTAAAAATATAAAAATCATTTTTAACATTCCAGTATAACATGCTAATGTCATTATATAATCATTTCTATTTGGATAAATTTCTAAAACATATTTTTCACAAATATTTTCAATATAATCAATAATCATATACATAAATGGTATAATAATAATAATTTTATTTTCTTTATTTAAAATAATATTTGGTAATGATAATGAAAGAAATAATAAAATTGGTAAAATATAATCAGTATAATTTGATAAACGATATGCAGCTCGTCCTTGTTCACCTAACTTTGAAAGAGATTTATAACCTTCTTCAGGTGTATAATAAAACATATCATCAAGATAATTTGGAATTGTTTTAAGACCAACAGATGTTGAATAGTCTTTTAATGGTTTTAAAAATAAATAAATATTTAATATTGTTAAAAACCATATTAAAATAATTGTATAAATATTTGCTAAAGGTTTTATAATTTTATATAGTTTATCCATTGAAATTTAATAATTTTTTTCCTTCTATTTATTTTTTAATTACAAAAAAAAACAAAAATAAAACGTTTTTTTTCCTTTTCTTCACTTTTATAAGCAAGATAATAATTTACACGTGATTTTTATTCGAGGACAAATTTTATATTCATGTAATTGTTATAGTGACATCTATGATAGTGACAATATAAGCTAACCAAGCTGTACTTGGAATATATTTCTAAATTCAAAAGTAATGCTCTTGTTTCTGTGATATTTGATTAGAAAAGTATAATTGAGAAAATTTTCATCGAATTCAGGGTATTGTTCATCTTGAACATAGAACTCATTGAACCAAATAATTTCTCACTACTCCTATGTCATTGAGTCATCCTTTTTGTTCATTAATTCTCTTCTGTTCTTACCGAATTTTGTTTCTTATGGTGACATATGTATTCATTATACATGAGTGAA
The DNA here is from genome assembly GCA_022393335.1 of Macrotrachela quadricornifera. Classification (NCBI taxonomy): domain Eukaryota; kingdom Metazoa; phylum Rotifera; class Eurotatoria; order Philodinida; family Philodinidae; genus Macrotrachela; species Macrotrachela quadricornifera. The sequence goes on from JAJEKB010021158.1 coordinate 1,612,883, forward strand.
TTGTTCTGTTTTCATCGTGATTTGATTGTCTTTTTCTTTTGAAATTACATGTAGTTTATATTACTTCAGTTCGTGACATTAAATTTATTTATATTTGACAATTAACAAAATGAAGTTATTAACTGAAAGTAGAACTTTGTAGATTAAAGTATGTTTCTGTCTAAAATTAATAAAATGAGTATTACATGATTTTTACTATTTTTAGCTTCCTATCATCCAACAGATTTAATAATTACACTCGAAAACAATGTATTGAATTTCATTTTTACAAAAAATTACGTATAATCATGGATATGCTTAACATTCTTCATAAAAAAAACAGATCCATCTTATTGTTCTAAAATACCAAGACTTATCGTCACAGTAATTAAACTACTCAGTAATGTAGAATTCATTCTATTCGAGTATTCAACTATTAAATTTACTTTGTTTACATCCTCATTCTTGAAAATTCAAATTTAGAAGTTGAATAGTTCAAACGATTTTTCGAATTTATCATATATGATTAAATAAGTACAAGGATACATTCTAGTACATTTTGTAGCCCTATCTAAGTTGCAGTTTCGGGCAAAATTTGACGGATAGACGCTTCTTCTGAGACTAACACCATTCATCACAGTGAACTTATTATTATCGCTTTTGATCAAAAACAGTGTGAAGGTGATAAGAAACCATCTTTTTTTTCCTTCTTAATATTATGTGATGAAAGATGTTAAGTATATGAGCTTGTAGCTCGTCTAAAACTCTTCACAACTATACATAAGAAATATTTTTTGTGATGTCCTTTGACTAACTTTTGTAGGGACTATCCTGATTAACTATTTATCACCACGTTAGTAAATTGATCATAACTCTTCCTAAGCGTTTTAGAAAATAGACTTATTATATATCATTCGATGCGTCTCGAAGAATTCTAGAAGATGGCATGTTTGATTTCTCAATTCTGAATAGGTCATCTTATCCGACAGGGTCCTTTTGACAGTCAACCCCAATTTGCTATAGCTTTTAATGTTTTTCTCGCACATACCACATTCGAGTAACCACACATCACTTTATTCTTTCGTTTATATTGCACAATTATACTTTCCGAAAGTAATTACGCAACATAAGATGATGAAATAATGATTTTTGCTAATACTCTGGCAACAGAAAGTGGGAGAGTAAATTTGATACAATAGAATCAAACTATCATACGAAGCATTTTGTACTATTTTACAATTACTTTGGAAAAGGATAGAAGACCTTATTCAGATACAAAATTCATTGGATAGTTCTAGGTTAAATAACAATACCATCAGGATAACAATGAAGTGACCGTGTTATGTTTCATTCATATCTTTAGAGCATTTTCGGACACTCACAAAGGAAGATGAGAAGAATCGACATAGAACAGAATGATCAATGATATATTTGGAAGTAATGTAAATTTAGCTTATTCCTTGATGAGATTCTTTCAGTTCTTCACTTTCAATTGACATAAACAGTTTTTGTATATATCAGTTCTACAGATGAAATAAATTTACTGAACCAACTTTTTTTCAATTAATTAGTAATTCATATATTTTCGACATATCTATCGTTCGACTTTCTTCGATGAAAGCAGAGTGCATCCAAAACTACAGGCGTATAAGGAATAAAATTATAAGGATTTCCTACTTTTTCAACTGTCTCAAAAATATTGATTATACCACTGTCCGATAATCAACAACGTTCTACAAGACTACTGATATCCTATAATGATCATTTCAAGAAGTTTTTTCTTACATACTCCTGCTCATCATTGCCAAAAAGTAAACAATAAAAAACTAAATGACCAATACTAAGTAACCAAGTTTTTCTGGACTCTACTGATTTTTATCAATTCTCAATGGTATCAATGCATCTATATCGGAATGAGCATCGAATTATACATTCGTACATTATCAACTGATGAGTAAACATTTAATTTTTTTCTATTTTTAGATTACTCATCATTTTAGGTCAAACATTTTCTGTTACATATTAAAACAAAACTAGTGATAGATTAATTTCAACAAAATATTGTTCTACATTTCACACATTTATTGGAAAATTTCTTCGATTTATCGATCAATTTCAACCAGCATTATTTTCTTGAAAATGATACTTCACCACAGAAAAAAACAAACTCTTCTTCAAATTAATTGATTGATAATGTCGTTATCGATTAGATCAAAACTAATGATGACAACTAATATTCATCCTCATCTTTAATTTTTTTAACATTTTCATGTCTGTCTGAGTACATTTATTCAATACGAAAACCCTCACGGTCATAATCATAATCGAGGTCATCATTATCACGACGACCAGCAAGATCAGAACTGTATTCAGCGTGTTGATTGCGAAATTGAAGATCATTATAAGGATCGCTAGCCGCAAAGTGAGCAGCAAGATGAAGATGAATAGGTAGACGTTTTGTAGGTGGTGGTGCATTGCTTGATAATTCATGTTGTTGGGATACTGAAAATGAAAAAATTCTATGTACAACGTTATGCAAAAATAATCAATTTTTGTTATTGATTAGAATTATACGATTTAATAGACGGCTTAAGCAGTATAATTCCAGAAACATCGACATACGATTGTTTATTTTAGTTCGTTTTCATTACAACCGACAATCTATTCAGTCAGAAACGGATTATAATGAAAATAAATCAAAATAATGAATTTCATACTGATTGTTTTGATTATTTCCGTTTAAGGTATTGATTAAAATCGAATGATTATAATAGATGAAAATTTGAATAATTGATGACTTCTGAGAAATTTTATCTTAAGTGTGAAATAATACGTGTATCTTGATAAAGAATAGCTCATATGTCAATTTGTATCAAAATTTCTGCCTGGTCAAACACACGATCCTAAATTTGTTGCTATGAAGAGCAAATGCAGTAAAATATGTTCTACTGGGTTGCGCATAATCTTTTGTTAGCGAGGTACAGTTATGATTTCAAAGTGAATATCTAATGAATTTTATCGCAAATCAAAGAGCGACAAAACTAGACTTATTGATAATAAAAAGTAAGAACTATCAAAATCTTTTCATGTTGAACTTAGAAAATTTTCGGAAGTTGCATACCTTTTTTAGCATAGAGAATTAAGGAACTGACAATTTAAACATATAATAAAATACTTTTTATATTGTTTGGTAGAGCTTCTCGAATTCTACAAAAATGTATATATTAGAGGTTCTTTTAAAAAAAACTCGTTTTTGTTAACACGGAAAAAACTGGACCTTTTGAATAAAATTAGCTTTTTTCGTTACTTTCACTTACAAAGCGCTTTGAAATATATCCATCTGATTCAATGAGAAAAACTACATCCGAAATCTATATCTTGAAGCGTCTCCGTTAATAAAAATAACCAACTGCCTGTCCAAGTGTGACGGAATCACGTGTTTTCCCATGCTTTTGTAATATCTCAATGAAATGAAGTAATATAAAGCTGAGATCCTCTATGCATACTGAAAGTTTCATAGGATTTGAAGTTTTAGTGTTGGTTTAATGACTGACACATAGGTCGTGACGAAATCTACACAAAATGGAACTTGACTTTGAGTGCTGTTGAAAGTTTAGAAACTCAACTCAACTATAAATGTGGTGATAAGAGTCTCTCTACAAAAGTTGTAGCTCAAATGCTTAGCCATATAAAGAAATAAAAATAAAATGCGAAGTACATATTGTTAGTTTTGTAGATAGAAAAAGGTATCGTGGCGGAATCATGTTCAAGAAATGATCATGTTTTATCAACGTTTATTTTCAGAAAGTTATGTAAGAAGTATATCACAAGCAACCTCTCGTTTACCAGTATAAAATATCCCGTTGTTGCATAAGTTTTGCACGTTTGGATCAGTAGAATTATACTACATGTAAAGGGAAGTCATTATGTATTCTGATAGCGCTCGAAATTCTCTACTACTTTATGTATTTAAGTCTTGACTTGCACTTATTTTCTGAAAAATATATCGAGTATAGTGAAGACACCTGCACTTTCAGACTTCCACAAACTTTATTTTTTATTTTTTTGTTATATGCTTTTAAAATTTTTATCTACATAATAAAACTGTTTTTCTAGAAAATTAATTATATATTCTGAGAGTCTTTGGAATGCTCCATCACTCTGTATATTCTACTCTTGAATTGAACTTATTTGCCGAAAAATATTTCGAACATTGGAAATGTAGGTAAGGGTGTCTTCACTATACTCGAAATATTTTTCAAAAAATAAACGCACGTTAAAACTTAAATACATAGAATGATAGAAAATTCCGACCGCTGCTAGAATACATAATAACTTTCCTTTATATGTAGTTCTATATTGGCATTATAGTTTTACTGACCAAACATGCAGAACTTATGCAACAACGGGATACCGTAAAATAAAATGAGAGAAAAATGAAATTGTAATAAGAAAAAGTGAAATATGAATGATTTAATGGCATGTTAAATTAAAAAATTAAGAAACCTTGAATATATGAATGATATCATTATAGTTTTTAGTACTCAAATAGTATATCATCGTAGTTATAGTTCTCAAGTAATATATATGACTCGTTAAATGATTTGCCTCACGATAAATATTTGTTTAAAAACAACAATTTGAATGGTACTCAATATTTTAATATATTGCTAATAGAAACTTGATCATTGTATAATGATTCCATCACGGCCTCTTTCATTAGTTAGTATGTGTATAGAAATTGTCAATTAGGCCGTTGGATAGATCGCAAAAATCTGTATTTAATGTAATATTTGTCGAAACAAAAAAGCAACTGATTCATGAATAAAAATTGAATTACATGGAAGTTTCGTGTCGGAATCACCATTATCGCTGTATAAGTTTTAAACGTATAAATAAATTTTTTGAAGAAGCGACCAAACGTAGTCCAATTGTTATATTTCTATAGACTATCGAAAGCTCCTTTATTATATATGAACCTTAATTCAGCTTTCAATTTTGTCACATTTGAGCTACATTGGCTTTATAACAGATCTTTCTCAAAAAAAGCAATAAACTAACAAATAAAAAACGCATTTCCGTGTGCTATGAACATCGCTTTATATGATGGTCATATTAGTTTCAATCGATCAAGTAGGTCAACTTCGCCGACTGGGTATACCTTTACGTAGACAGGCCGCGAAAAAAGCTAGTTTTATTGAAAGAATCAAGTGTTTTTCCTCTATAAAAAGAACAATTGCTGATACCTCAATTTTTCATGGTAAAAAAATATGAAATTTCCGAAAATTTTTTAAGTTTGACATGAAGGGATTTGACAGCTATCTCTTTTTAGTATCAATAAGCCTAGTTTTTGTCGCTCTTCAATTTGTTATAAAATTCATCAGATATTTAATTTGAAATCATGGCTCTATTCCACTAACAAAAGGTTATGCACTACTCGATACATTTAACGGAACTTTAATGAAGAAAACTAAGCAAATTAAACGGATCGCAAAAGAAAGAAAAATTATGAAAATTTATTATGTTTTGTATTTGTTGGACTTCAACCTTTCACTTTCCAGCTATTTTCACAAAACAAAACTTGATCAAAATAAAAACCAAGCTCACAGTTCACTTTTATGTGTTGTGCAACTCAATTCCAAAGTCATGACCTTCTTACTACATGAGCTCACCATCTGTCTATCATCTGAATCCGTCTGATTATTTCATCTAACAGAGTTGTGCGGAAAACCATGATTTACAATACTTGCCTTGAATGATCAATGATTGTATAATTGCGAAATAAACCAGAAAGTCAATAACTTAGAAAGAGAGATGACGAAAGGATTGTTTATACTCACTATTGTGACGATGTTTTAATTGTAGATAGATCAGGTGTTTGTTATTTGTCTCGTCAAATTCAACACTTTGAACAGTAAAGCAAACTCCAGGAGTTACAAGTTCTTCCTCTTCATCAGGCATCATAGAGTAAGGTTGAAGATCTGAAGTAAAAGCACAAACTACTTCCATAATGAATAAAACATTCGTGTCGAAAAATTCAGCAACTATGCGATTTCGACTACATGAAGTAAACGCTTGAAATGAACGATACTCATTAGGATGCTGTAAACAATATTTATAAGTGGCAATTTGATCGTCTGTTAGATTAGCTGCTCGATAGAGTCGATGCTTTTTTTTATTCGATTTACTGTCGAAAGGATTATCCCATAAAAGTAGACAGAATGGTCCAAATGTAGAAACTTTACTTCGCCAGACATTTTCATGCTGTTGGTCTCCTATTAATCTCATAAATTCATTTAATTTTCTATAAAGAAAGCTGTCCATAGTATAGAGTCGAGCACAGCATTTCCATACGTCTTCCATTTTACTGTCTTTCAGCTTCATTAACTCGTTACCTATCCACTCAGCTTCCTGTTCTTTTCCTGTTTTCTTGCCCTCTTCAATGATACCGAGAACAGCTTTTTCAACAATCCATGGAATAATAGTTTCGTCTTTCGAGGGTGATCGACGTTCCACAAGATTTAGATGCTTTTTGGTTTCTACTATAAAGGGTGATGTCCATCCGTACTGACCACCAAACGGACGTGGAGGAGCAATAGGATCAAAGTTGAAACGTTCTCCTCGTAAATGTTTTTCATCGTTTTTGCATATCACTCGTTGGACAGGCCTACTCTTTGTCGTATCATCACGGAGGATTTGAAAGTTCTGTTTAAAGTCAATGTAGCAATCGTCCAATGTAGCCTGTGTTTCATTATTCATGAATTTCTCTTCGATAATATAATTTTCCACATCAGAATAATAGCTCCATTTGGCTGGCTGACAGTCGGACCATGGATCTGGACTAGATACCCACATCCACCTAATGCATGATGGAGAGGTAGCCAGTGTAGATGTTTGACGGTCCATTGTTTTAACTTTATTTGTATCGTTTTCGGTCATATACAAACTCTATGAAAGTGTGTTGATATATTTTTTGTTCTAGAAATGACAATAATAGAGGACAACTTTTTATATTGTGTAAAGCAACGTTTATTTTTCTACGTTAGGTCGTAAAAATAAGCCATTTTCCCGTCTGAGAACATCGAGTACTACATAAAGGGTGTTCCAGAAATTCTGAAACGATTTATATAATAAATTTTTTGTAGTAAAACCCATGTTTGAAAATTTGCCTCTATGAGGAAAAGATACAGTAAAAAGACGCCCTACAAAATGGCCTTTGATTGATCTCGCCAGCACATCTAGTAAGAAAGTTACAGGCTTTGAAATGTGCTTGACAAGAAAGAAAATTTAACCAGGAACTCGGTGGACATGGTGATGAATCCAGTAAAAGCTCCATAACTTCATCAAAATGAAAGGTTTTTCGATCGGATTTATTTTTCTTTGATCAAAAATGATTGCTCTTCTCAACCTAGCCGTAAGATCCAAACATCGATCATATTTTCTATTTCTTGGTGGATTTCCTGTCTTAAACATGGTTTGTCGAATTTTGGCCTATTTTGAAACTTGGTTGGCGAATAGTCCATGTGTCTTAATAAATTTTTCTACATATCACGAGAAAGAGTACATTTAGAAGTACTAACCACAAACTGAGTTCTCACTTTTGCTACGCTTTTTTTACGGAAATAGTGAGGAGGAGGAAGTTAGAATCGAAAAAAGTACTAAATTTACAAAGTTTTCATTTTTTTCGCTTCGCATATAATTTGTTCAGTTTCCTTAACTGGAGTTATGAAATTAACGATTAGGTATGATTTTGTAGAGAATTTGACGGGGCTCCTATTTTAAAAAGAATTTGCTCTAGGGTACCTAATAAATACGAGTTAAAGCACAAATACTATGACTGGATTTCCGGTTAATTTGTCTTTTTTGTCATGCACATTTCAAAGCCTGTAACTTTCTTACTAGATGCGCTAGCAAGGTCAATCAAAGGCCATTTTGTAGGGCGTCTTTTACTGTATCTTTTCCTCATAGAGGCAAATTTTCAAACATGGGTTTTACTACAAAAAAATTTATTATATAAATCATTTCAGAACTTCTGGGACACCCTTTAGTCTTTTTTGACATCAACAATTTGATTCCTTTTGATGGTAAATAAACTATGACTAATGACATAATCAACAATCCATATTTTCTTTTGGACTTTAGGTTTCAGAGCATAGAGAATGATATGAGACATGTAACTTGCTGAATAACTTGTGCTTTTGATAAAATTCCTCGAAAGAATTATATTTAACATTACAAATAAGCGAAAAGACTTAACTGAACAAATCTTATCAAAAATACCTATATCAAGGTAACAGTAACTGGAGATTTTCTGAAAGTTTTACGTTTTATTGTAATCATACCGTTAATATAAATCATTAATCTGACAGAAGTCAACGAATAAAAATCTTACAGACAATGATTTAACGTACTTGATAAAAACTGTATAGAACTGTTTTAAACAAAATCATCTCATATCTTATGTATATAATGAATGACATATATAGTGCATTGTTTTGTCTCCGTCTAGAAGTGTCCATCACGTGATATCTACACAGATCGAATAAAAATACGTCAATCAGAAAGAAGAAAAAAGAAAATGATTATATGATTTATAGCCTGGCTACCTGTTCTTAGAAATGCAATTCTTTGCCGGAATTTAAGGATGTGCATCCGTAAAAATGACTTTATTTTACCCTATTTTTCATGTTCTTTCAATTAGCATATGTTTTTTGTATTAGGAAAACGTGCGATAAAATTTTTTGAGCCAGTTAATATGATAATAAAAAAATTACAACTTGCAATCGACTGTTCGATTTATTTTGATTATAATCGATTTGTGAAATCATTTTTCTTTTGTTTCATCGGGTTCATACTTGCCTTAATTATAATGTTATAATTTTTGTTGGTTTACAGCGCTGTCAATGTGCCCTTCTTCAGATGCAGTAAAGCAAATATGTCGTTCGCCGATTCGATTCTTGCATAGTTATTTACACAAATATACGATAGAAGAAAATTTTTTTCTCGTTCTGTTTATACGATGAGCAATCGATTTTTTTGCATACATCATGTAATTGATGTAAATGGTAATGCATGCATATATATTCCTACTAAAACTTGCCAAATGACGACTTGTTTTCCTTCTTTCATCATAAGAGTAAAACAACATGCGAAGTATCATTTTCATTGTAAAACAATAACTTGTTGTAGATTATGTATTCTCAAATTAGAAACATTTATTTTAGTTTAAAAACATCTTCTATCTATGTTCATATGAATAAAAATTCAAAAAATAAAACCGTTTTCGATTGCTCTCTGTTACATCTGATTAGATGATGATAATATCCTTAAAATCAAGCGAATTGAAAGAAAAACTTTAAAAAAATCTAAAAGCTTTGATGTCTAGATTTAAGGTACCGACAAAGCTAATTTGAAGTAAATTTTTTTTTGCGCTTTTTTACATCATTTGATAGATTTTTAGCTGCTGATCATGAATATCTACTTTTTAGCCTTGGAAAAAAACTTCTTTTCGGTCAAAAAATATGAAATACTTGAGGGATGCCATTTTCCGAGAAAAATGCGTCTGTTAGCGGTGACAAGTAAAGTTCATCGATTCGACTGTATAAGGCAGAAGTATTTCTATGAATATCGATGGTAACAGAACTGAAATATAAATCCTATCCCTGTGGAAAGACTCGAATATTTTTGAATATTGAGGGTAACAAACAATTATATATTTTAGCCCAATAATTTAAAGTAAACATCATCTTTCAACCGAAAGTTGTTAGGGGAGTCAAATTACCCGTATACAAGTCTATCTATTTAATAAACTCTTCAGCCACAATAAATAGTTTAGTATAATCAAACATCAATACATCCATACACAACAGTTATAAGAGTCTTCAGCACAACAGTTTTGTTCTAACAATACCATACAACTATAATTGATCTATTAGCGATCATGGACGTATGAACAAGTAGAAAATCAAGAAATATTTAATAAACATGATTTTATCATGTAGTTAGAATAACAAGGATATAGTCCGATTTTTATAACGTACATTTTCACTCGTGAGATTCGTCCTGTAGACAATATCACTTCCTGTTGTGTACTACTTCTCGCGAATTGGTTTGGAAACATCAATGCAGAAAAGATGTATGTCACAATTGGGTTTAAATTTGAAAAAAATGGCTCAAATGATCCACCTCAGATGTATCAAACAGATATGGACATGAAATACTTTGAATGGTTTGGCATCTCATCCAATATAAGTATATCTTTTATTTCATTTAATAAGTAATATTACAGCAGCTTTTAAAAAGCAGAATATTGCCTTTTCTTTTCAACATCTTTTCTATTTAATAAAATTTTTCTGATCGGCAATTTTGACAACCATCCGTAGACTCTGATCCCCTACCTAGATGATCTTTGTTCAAACTTTATTTATTCTAATTCATGGAATCTTTTAGTGTTCAATCCCGACTGGTCAATTTTGGGACCCATTCATCTGATTCATCGAAAGCTCAATATCAAAAACTCTTGGTGGCTTGGAGTTCTAGTGTGAAAAGATTTGAATGGTTGAAAAATCGAGCTCCATAATATTTGATTGTTAGAAAAGCCAATTTCGAAAATCCTTAATTGGCTGCCTATTGATATAGAAGCAATCAAACTTTCTAATCTCGTGTTTTTTTGACCTTTGACCTGCCAGCCTCCCACAAATACACTCACAATTTTTTTTTCATATGACCCTCTCTACAGTCACGGGAACAAGCCTTATTTCTTGGGTAATTTCCATTATAGTTATTTGACCATTTCTTGGCAACCTGATCATCCTCGCTCTCATCCTCGAAATTATTATGGTGATAAAGTAGCTGATAATATTAAATTAATAACAGATTAAAATGAGAAAGATTAATCATGCCTATAAAATTAAAAACTATTTGTTCTCCCTTGTATATGTGCTCACGAATTTCGTCATTGATGAAAGTATTATTGGTGAAATTACAGAGACACAACTACATTTAAATTTTGTGGAAGGCAGACATATTCGCAAGCGTACACATCCAGGTGACGATTACGATCTCCATAAACGATCGTATTTTGGTCAAATACTATAATGATACGGTCGATTTTGTCCTGTTCACCTCCCGCTATATAATCAGATTTATCTACTGAACCAAAATAACCTATAATAAATAAAAAAGCACTATTTATTAAATTGTACCGTTACGATAGCCACATGCAACCAGATGCGATCGTGCACGATGATATACGACCCTATAAGGCAATCGTATATGACCGTATACGGAGCACACATATTCACCCTTTAAGCATCCCCATTTTTGTATGATCTCCGTATATCTCCGTTTTTCTTTGTAAACGATCGTTTACGAGCATGCAGGTTCGACCTGGGTTAGTATCTCTTTGAATTTTGATCAAGAAGACTACTTCGCTAAGAACCGACCGTAACCACAATATGGTCGGAGTTTTCCAACACTTGAGTCTTATCCAATTGTCATGAAATTTTGTACGTAGAATGATCTCATCCGTATCTCAGTCGAGTTCGAAGATGAGGGTGATCCGTTAAGGATTTGCTGCGTTACGGTAAAAATATCCTCATTTTCTATGTAAATAATGACCTATTCTAATTTTTTATAATTTTCTTAAAGAAAAGATTTAACATAATCAAAACAAAACTTCAATTATCATATGCCAAAAGATAGAGAATTTCATGAACTGCAAAACGATGCTAAGTTATAGGGGTAAATAGGTTGCGCACACGATTTCCTCTGTATCACAATGTCGAAAAACTATGAAAAACTCATATATCTTGACAATGTGTCTGTGTAATATTTGTTTGTTTTCGATGTTACCAATACGAATTTTTTCAGAGTAGATAGAGTTCTTTAAGAGCTATAAAATGATGGAAAATAATAGGGATAGATATGCTGCGCTTAATATGTCTTCAATATGACACGTGAGTAAAATCATGAAAAAGCCATATAGCTTAATTGTGTGTCTGTGTGACATTCGTTTGTTCTACACAGAGCCAAGGTTATTTTTATGTACTCGACAAGCAAAGTTCACGATAGATTGATTTTGATTAGCCTATCTAAAAAAGTTTTATTCTTGAGCGCACTAAGGAACTGCTCTTTAGGCGCTACAGATGCTCTCTTTTTGTCCCATAGGACGTGGCGAGGAGTTAGTTCCAAAGACTTTATTTATTTGCATAAATGAAAATTTGTTTTTTAAGTTAAAGCACGTTTCATATTATGAACTCATGTTAACTAAGTCAAAGTGTGGTACAAATTGTTGAGGATCATCTTGAAAAGGTAAATTAGCATTCTAACGGGTACCATTGTAATAAATACAAAATCCTAATTTATTCATAAATAAATTCACCATTTTCTGAAGAAAATAAACAAAAACTAAAGAAAATCAAAGCAAGAATTATTGTATACAATAAATATTTTTTCTGGTCAATAGTAATTTACGGACTTAGAACGTACCTAGACTAGATCAACTTAAAATTTTCAGATCCGAACCAGGATTCGTACTCGGCGAGCTCTAGTCGACACATTATAGGATGACTCATACGTCTTATTCACTTTTTGAAGTACACATTACTCTCAGATTTATATCCGAGGTACTCGCATTTGTTATTTCTAGTTTTAGGTCATCTACCGACATGGTTCTTCTGTAGATATCACCCATTTTCAACTTCGTCTCTATAAGAGATAATATCGTTAGCTTCACATTCATTATCTAGATTTTTCGAGATATCTTATGCAACGCGGATTGCTTAAATATGTGACTGTACTAACAAAGACGATAAAGAGCATAGTATTGGAAAATAAATCATATAGACTTTTTAATCTATTATAATCATTATATACGTATCAAGATTGTAATCGATAAATGTGTGAATGAGATAAATGTTGCATTATTCATACAATGTATTGATTAAAACCAATATAGGTATATCATAAAAAATACTGATAGTTCTGTCCAAATATGGGTACATATACATAGTTTAATAATTCGGAAATGGTGAATTTATTCATCAACATGCTTTCGGTATTTTCTAAGCAATAAAATGTTTTTTATATGCTAAAAATTGATTTACTTATATATCATTATGTGGCCATTATTGAATAACTATTATAATTGTTAATTTGACAGCATTTATTTGTTCATCACATGAACAATTTGAATATGTTTTAAAGAACTTTCTTTTTACCAATAAATTTTATAAAAATTCAACGTCTATCCTTGTAAAAATAGTCAAATGATATAGGTATGTGTGTTTTGGCGATTCAATTTATCCATTACTTTCGTTCTAAACGAACTATTGATCTTACACTTCGTGTTATTATGATATCTTTTAACATTATTCTAGTAGACAATTTTATAAACGATCCACACCAATACGATCTAGTAATAAGATAATGATATGCATCTTCTATAAAAGTTAGCTTTGAGATGTATCGTCCTCTAGAGATAGCATATTTTCACTTATTTTTTTCTCCATTTTTACTTTTTATTTTTCAACGCATTCTATGTAATTTCAATTGGCTAGACATGTGGCAATGCGCTATGCAGCAGTCTAGAACATTAGTTTTTCCTTAAGTTGTATACATGATTTTCTTAAATGCATCTTTTTTCTGATCGAGATAATACTATTCTTTTTATATATTTTTACTTATTAGCACAAATTTTATATTGTGCTTTTATCGTTTTCTCCAATTTGATGAATAACAAAGTCTTTTTTTTTACTTTTTTGTCCGGATTATCTATAAGGTCTCGAATGAATGATTTTTCAAATAAGTAAAGAAACTTATTATCTCAATGTTTTCACATTACCTAAATATGTTTTATGATATCAACACATACTCACACAAACAAAACACAATATACAACACACTCGCGCAACAACCACATGTATGTGGAAAAAAGGGTTGGTTTCAAAGAGCACCAAAGACTGTTGTTTATTGTTGCTATTGTGTAGGTAAAGACGGACCTACCAATGCATCATGCAGTTGTTGTTGTAACTTTTTATGTTCTTCACAAACTAACTTGAAGAATTCCTGTTCATCTATTGAAGTCGTTGCAAATTTTAATAAAAATTGGTTAACCTTTCCATTGGAGCTATGAATTAACTCACCCACGAGTGCACTCTTAGAAACAAAAAGAAATGATTAAAATAATTAGTTAAAATATAAAAAATAATTCATAATAAAAATACCCAGGTCGTCCAAAACGGAGTCGTTTACAATGCGTTTTCGGAATGTAAACCGTGACTAAACGGTATCTTTACGGCGGTAAATGAACCGTTTCGTCCTGTAAAAGTGGGCGCAGTTTTACGGCATCGTAAACGCGCTGTATTCTCTTTCTAAACGGTTACTATACGGCTATGTACGGAGTCAGAACGGACCGTATTACTGCGCCCACTCATACAGGTCAGTATACGGTTCGTTTTGATGTCGTAAATGGCCGTATACGGACCGTTTTGTTCGACCTGGGTAAGAAGAAAAATTTTTAAATTTTTATAAGTTAGAATTGAAACAGAAATCGTTGTGACAAGTACAGGGTAGTAAATAATATTATTCAAGCGAGAAGAGGATACCGCTATAGATTCAAATAGAAGACATAATGAATTTTATATCAAATGAAGACGCGTCAAAAATTGGGTGTATTGGTACTTAGCAGTGAAGGTTATGAAAACTTTTTAATGTCAAACTTAAGAAATTTTCAAATATTTTCTACATTTTTTGGGATGGAAACTTAAAATGATAGTGATTCACGAAGGAAATAAAATGTTTTTCTTGATTATTTTTAAGTCATATTTTTTTATTAAAAATTCAAAAACTATTTAGAAAATCTTAAAAACGTTAAACGAAAATTCATATTTTTTATGTGAAAGAAAAACACTAAATTTTTCCATAAAATGAGCTTTTTTTATTATTTTCACTCCGTCAAGCATTTTGAAATACACTCATATAATGCGATTTTTCATGCTGCATTCAATGAGTATATTTTCAAACATATTTCATAAGAATAGTAATGAAAAAAGCTCATTTTATTGAAAAACTGAGTGTTTTTCTTTCACGTAAAAAAAAAAAAAATTTTATTTAACGTTTTTTATGATTTTCTAAATAGTTTTTTTAATTTTAATCAAAAACAAATGACTTAAAAATATTCAAGAAAAACATTTTATTTCCTTCGTGAATCACTATCATTTTAAGTTTCTATCCCGAAAAATGTAGAAAATATCTGAAAATTTCTTAAGTTTGACATTAAAAAGTTTTCATAACCTTCACTATTAAGTACCAATAAACCCAATTTTTAACGCGTCTTTATTTTATATAAAATTCATTATGTCTTCTATTTGAATCTATAGCGGTATCCTCTTCTCGCTTGAATAATATTGTTTATCACCCTATACATCCATAAAGTACTATTACGTATTTCTGAAACTAAAAATAGTACTAAAATTCACTAGAAAAAAAATGCAAGAATAATAAAAGTTATTTTTTTTTTACATTGGAATATCTCTCAGATACTGTTACGTCTTTTGTTTAATGTAAGAGAATGTCTATTCTCTCTGAGTTTCTCTATTCTAAAATGATTTACCTAATACTATAATGCATTCGTATCGAAACGAACAAATTATCTTTCACAAATCACAAATGGTATAAGAGATTTAAAGAAAAAAAATGAAAACAAACCTTATTTTCTTCGACTGCCATTTTTATATAAATTGTTCTGTAAATCGATTTTTTTTACGAAGATCTTTGTTCAAATAATACTAATATATGATGAATATCATGTTGACAAGAAAAATACTGTAGAAAGCGAAGAATCAATGAACGAATGATTACAGAACAAGGCAAACGGAAATATGCGACATATTTTTTTCTTTTTTTGAGGAGAACAGGAAAAAGGAACAAAGAGAAAAATACAGTGTGTAGCTTCTGCCGATGATTGTATCAGTAACGATCAACAAAAAAGGTCATTCTATACGATCTAGAGATCATTAATAACATAGACAACAAACATAAATGATAACCGCTTTTTTATTGTCTAAAATTGAAAAAAAAATTTGTTGTATCTGCTTTTAGCAAAAAACACAAGATTAAATCAGGTAGTAAGAGTAAACTATATAAATCTTTAAATCACCTAAACTTTTGAAGCTTGCTATTTCTCTATTGATCAAAGCATATGTACTTTGAAGTTTGCAGTTCTTGAAAGTAAAGTTAAATAGTTATTTCGCTATTTATTTTGTATTCAACACTTTCGTAATAAAAAGCTATTTTAATGTTAGCTTGACAATAATAATTCCTATCTAAGAATACAGAGTCTTCCAAAAGCATGGGCAGAAAGTAAATTCATATTAATCCTTTATTTATCAAAGCGAATCAACTAGTTTTCCATCAACTGTTAGTCATCAACGCCAAGTTTTTATTGATATAGACCAACTTGAAAAATAATATTGAAAAATATTATTTTTGATTGAAATACAAAAATTAAGTTCTTTCGATTCTTATCGAAAAATATGTGTACTTTTTATTTTTTTCGTGAGTACAAAGTTTGTTCTATTTTCACTTTTCAATTGGTCAATGTCGTTTTATGAATTATTTTTAGCAATATTGTCATAAAAAGAAAACCGATAGAATGATTAGCTAGTTTATCGCAAAAAATATTAATAATACGACATTAACCAATTGAAAAGTGAAAATATTACAAACTTTGAACTAACCAAAAAAATACAAATTAGACACATTTTTCGATAAAAATCAAAAAAAACTTAATTTTTGTATTTCAATCGAAAGTAATATTTTTTAATAGTATTTCTCAAGCTGGTCTATATCAATTAAAACTTGGCGTTGATAACTACTAGTTGATGTAAGATTAGTTAGTTCGTTTTAATAGATAAAGGATTAATATAAATTTACATTCTGTTCGTACTTTTGATACACTCTGTAGATATTTTTAATTAACTTCCCACGTAACCATTTTGATGCAAAAACAAAGTCACTATTAAATATTTCTGAAAGTACAAAAAGTGCAAAAATAGTAAGAAAAGTTATTTTTATTTTACTGTACTAATATTGAAACTACTTAACACGGATTATTAGACACTTGAGTGATAGAAATATTCGTTCCATATCCCTATTTATACTTTCTGTTCTATGATTAATTCATGATTAGTTGTATATAATGATGATATCAAACTTGATTATTTTTCTTCTATTGCGATTTCTTCTTTTTTGTTGATGTCTACGCTTTAATATTGAAAAACAAAGACATAAAAAAAGCACTACTTGGAAGAGAGTTTAAGACATGATGAAATATGAATGATGTATAACTGGTTAATTTTGTCTTTCGTTTTTCTGTTTAACACTAACAAATTCGAACTAAAGTAGTCTGATTTAAAATATAAACGTCTAGCTAAATAAAGAATTTTCTAAAATTAATGTTTTTTCTCTCTATCTTCGCGTCTAGATCGTATTAAAAATAATTTTAAATTTCTATCATACTAATTTCCATCAAGAAATGACGTGGTATACTAATTTTTTTTCCCTTTGATATATATTCTTTTACAGAATATTCTTTTAATAATTTTTCAAATAAGTTTTAATGTTCACTTTGAACATGTGACAACATTAATTATTTTTGATTCTTGATAAGGTTTCTTTATCCATCTTTAATTACTAAATAGATGGTACAATTTTTTTCTGAACATTCAATATTTCCGTGTGGTGCTAAATAGATGAAAAATTTGTTTCAACATACTTTGAGTAAATGGAGAGTTATTAAAAATTTCAATATTAAAATTTGGAGGATTTCTGTCTTTTTTTTTATTTAAAATAGTAACAGTAATATAAAATATAAGAAAAACAAATGAATGATGTTGGTAATTATTTCTATTTTAACCTGTCTATGACCTTTGAAATTTGGGGAAAAGTTTATGTCCTCGATCACTATCATCTCCAATGAAGTCTTTGTTATTATTGTCCTCTTCCAAGATGTATATTATATTACTTAGTTATTGATGTCCTTCTTCATTGAATATATTCGTGCTTTTGATGAAAATTTTCTATTGGTGTTTTTGGTTACATTCAAGATCATAAGAAATTTCTTTTCTCTTCTGTGGTTGTAATGTTAAGTTAGAATCATTATATTTCATAAAATTGAACGATATATATATATATATATGTAGATAATGAAAACAATATTTTAAGAAAATGAGTTTTCTTAAACAATCAAAGATCATTTATAAGATGTCTTATTAAAAAACACAATAAGTTAAGATTTTTTCTTGATATAGAAGAATATATATATATATATATTAAAGAACTTTTCTTTAAAAATGTCAAATTTTTATATATGTAAGTAATTATGATGAGCTTTTTCCCTAATTAAATATCATGCATATTTATATTTATATTTACTTTTACCCGTGAAATAAACTTTAAAAAGATAGGAAAATAATGTTACACAGCTTAATTATTGGCTTGTATGACAAACATTTTCTTTTAACAAACCGAATATAAAACATAGAAACATAAGGATCAAAACTCAAAAGTTGAGTAGACAATATGCGAACTTCTTAGAATATTCAATAATTATAGGGACAAGAACATCTTCATTTGCTATCAGCTTATTTGACCTACATGTGCTCACAAACTGTAGCGCATTAGATAGAGTTAATTGAGATTCAGCTAGTGAACTGTTACATATCCAATTATTTCCTAGCGTATTTTATAAGTAAAAACTCTTTTTCTTTCCTATTTCACATTTTCATCAAACAATTTACTTATCATGCTATAAACTGTATTCGATTTCGCATTGTGTAAAAGACTATCTATAAGTTACTTTGTCTAAAAGAAGCAAAATTCAATATGTTTACCATAACTTTATGAAATAGGTTTATTGTTTGAACATTGATAAAGCAATGTCTGTCGTTCTTATTTATATGAAAATCTTTCAATAATATCGCTTTAAATATTGATTATATTAAAAATTGTAATCTTCAAGAAATTACTAACAAACGAATTATTTTCTCTAGGAACAAAAAATTAATGAGACATTTATTTCTTTCATTTTATTCTTTACAAGATTCGATAATACCATTCTTAATTTGTCGTAATTATCAAAGGAAAAAGCGCTTCATTGTACAACAATTTTCCGCTGCAAAGTATTCATTACCTAGCAATCAATTTGTTTCGAGGCGTTTTTTTAAAGATTTTTATGATTATTATTAATTAGAAAATAATTATCATTTTCATTTGAATATTCAATATGATGGTTATAAGTCAGCTTGATGGATTTGACTTTTGCCAATATGATTGACTACGGAATATAATGAATATGCACAGTAAAATCAATCTATAGACTTCTGTTAGATTATCAGACAAACACAGTCCTTAAAATATTGGTCTAAATGATATTATATGCTGAAATTTGTCTTCTGCTGATTTTAAATAAAATCATATAAAATTAGATTCATTCATTTTGTTAAATATAAGCAAAACAATGCTAACAGATTAAATCATTCGTTTTAAAAATTTAACAATAATTTTATTGAAACAAATTTGTTTAAGTAAGATAAAACTAATAACGTTCAAGTATTTTTGCAATCTAAAATAATTTTTTATTCTGTTTTTTCCCAACCTAAAACTCATGTATAACATAAAATTCCCAAAAACTCTTGTCAATATTGGTATTAATTATTGAACATTCAATAAATATTCTGATTTAAATATTTATGTCTAAAAACAGCAATTTCAATCATTTATATAATGATTCATATTGCAAAGTTCATTAATATATGCATTTATTTTTTAAATCGATTTTATTCTTAAAATATAAAAGTAAACATATACTTATATAATAATATTCATCTGTTATCTAGACAAAAAAAATGTTTCAACATTTTGCGTTCATATTTTCTACTTCCTCTGGTTCAACTTTATTTTCATTTCGAGTTTGAATATTGTCTTTATCTTTTTGTAAAGATGCTTCCTTTTTTAATCGACGATTAACCCATTTTTTCAATAATATAACTTCAAAAGCACCTAATATTAATTGTTCAGCATGATACATAATCAATGGTAGTGAAAGTATGCCAACCATATTTTCATCTTTATTTCCATATAAAGCATTTATTAATGGAATTCCCATAGCTAAAGTTTTTGTTGCACCACAAAACATCATTGCTACAGTATCTGTAACAGAATATTGCCAATATCGAATAGGTAATCGAGCTGTAATCATAATTAATAATGAAAAACCAACATAAATTACAGCATCAATAACAATTAAAATAAGTAGATGATTTGTTTCAATTCTATTAAATGATCCATTAGCAAAAGCTGTGCAAAACACAGCCCATACAAGTGTTAATAAAGCTAAACTATTTAATTCAGTAAAATAAAATTTTTCACGTACATACATAACTTGTTTTGTCCACAATAAATGAATTATTTGTCCAATAAATAAAGGTACTAAAACAGTTATACTTAAATTTTTAATAACATTTGTATAATCTAATTGACCGTTTGTATTATCTGTATCCGATAATGTATTAAAAATAGGATTTTTTACAAAATAAAATATTAAAGCTGGTGATACAAATATTCCTAGAAGATTTCCAAGAACTGCATTTAATAATGCAGCATATTCATTACCCATTGCATTTTTAGTCATAACAACATTACTTGAAATTGTTGTAGATGTTGATGCCATTATAATTATACCAATAATTAATGTTGTATTAATAGATGTTTTTGTTAATAATAAACCAAAACCATAAATTGTAAATGGAATAATTAATAAACTATAAATCTGTACAAATGCATGAACACGTACACGAAGAAATTCTTTAGCTAATTGTTTTGTTCGTAATGATAATCCACTAAGAAAAAATATTAATATAACACAACCCCATTTAACAGACCATTCAGAACGTATATAACCACCTGTTTTACCAACATTTGGAAATAAATATGCAAGAAAAATTACAATAACTAAACCCATAAGAAACCAATATTTACGAATGAATGGAACTATATTTGATTGTTTTGGTGGTTCTTTCAATTGTTCTTCTTGATATTTTTTCATATAATTAACAACTAATGAAACCATTGAAGGTAAACAATAGAGACAAATAAGTTTATCATTATAAACAGCACAAATTTGTGGTAAATTATTTGGAGAGAGACTATCTAATGAAATACTATCAGAAATAACAACAATTATAGAAGCATTTGTTTTATTAATAATAAAGTTTTTAAATTCATCAAGATTTGTAAATTCATTTGTGAATTTGATTTCTGGTTTATTTTTATCAGATTGATTAGCCAACCAAACAATTGTAAGTAAATCTGGATCATTAATTTCAAATGACATATTATTTTTCATTGAATACAATACCTTATCTAAAATATGAAAATATATTATTATTTATATTGAAATGAATACAGCTGTTTGCAAAAAAAAACTTAGAAACAAGTGCTATACAACAGTATAAATTCATATTTTATTTATTTATTTATTTATTTCTACAAGTATCAAAAAGAAAAGAAATCACGCTTCTATATATACAACGTGTAGTATATATATCGAGGGTGTAGCCCTCAAAAAATGACTTTTGTACTTTTTATAATGGTACAGAAAAAAATGTTAAGAAAAAAAAAAAATTTTTTTTTCCAAGTTTTTTTGCAAACAGCTGTAAGTCATAGAATGAGTTATAAGACAATTAAATAAAATTTAATTACTTATTTCATATAATTAAAATTTCATATAGTTATATTGAAAATAGTTTATCTCGTCTAAATGTAATAATGTATATGAAGATAGGCATGTTACAAGCATCCCTGTTCTTATCTATTCTTTATTTTACATTATATTTTGAAGGTCATTTTATTCATCTGCTTACTTTTATATTATATACGATTATATGAGCAGTTGTTATACACCACAATGATAAGAGAATATGTCACGTAGTACAGTCTATTTAAATGATTGATTTGTAATATATTTATACTATTTACGAAATAAAAAATGATCAAACAAACTTTCAAATAAAAATATATTGATTCGTTGATTTTATTATTATATGTTATAAAAAAAAGATGAAGAAAAAAATTATTTTGACTATTATTATTAAGATGACAAAGGTAAAGAGATTATCAAAAAGATATAACAGGTGCAGTATAAAGATTATACCATTTCTTATTTTGTAAATATCTCACCAAAAATAATATCAATATAATCTTTATTTTTTTTTCTTATAAGATATTTCATGAAAATATCTAAAAATAAATATTATATAATTTATCTGTAATGAAATATTACAATTGTTGAGTTTTTAACCAATGATTTAATTGGACAATAATGATTTTTGATCTTGCATATTAATTACTTCTCAAGAATATAATGTAAACGAAACTTGTTTTTTTTCCAAAAGATATATAGCCGAATCTTCTACGATAATTCGGCAAAAAAAAACTTCATTTGACTTGTTTTAATGAAATTTCAAGAGACTGAAAACAAGGATATGGAGAAAATAACTAATATGTTTTGTAATACTATCTATTTTGTCTTTATCATTATACAGATATTACATAGAAATTTGAATTGTTTTAAAAATAGTTCATTCTTATATTCTCTAGAATAATCAAAGACAAAGCAAAATAGTCTTTTGGGCTAAGTTAGAAAATTCTAAAAGATTTGAAAGAATGTATTTATTACCAAAATCAAATTCATGAATGGATTTTTTTTTATGTTTAGAAATTGTGTTAAATAAACAAAAAATGATTATCTATGAACATAGAAGCAAATTGGATTTATTAAGATAATAGAATACATCAGCAAATAATGTATCTTTCCTTTTAGATTCTTCGAAATTGAATCATTCTCAAGATTTTAACCTATTATTTTTCTTATTGAAAGTGATATGTCAAAAAGTAGAATGAACCTACCTCTGCAAAATCATATATGTGATTTATTTTTCAGTTCTAAATATCATTCATTACAATCAATTTAGTAAAGTAAACATTTTATTTTTGTTAACTATTTTTTTGATAATATTGACTTTTTAAAGTCAAGCATCAATTGATCATATATTTTAATAGGTTTTCTAAAAGAATAAATTAAATGCTAAAAAATTCAAGAATCTTGTCCAGAAGTAGAGAACAATCAGATTAATACAACTTTCAAAGAATTCTTTTTTTTTTTTCATTACGATTTGACCGAGATATGGAGTTTACAATCGGTGTGTTTTTCCACGATGACTACGGAATTTCCTGAGAAAAATTGTGCTATGTTTTCTATAGATTTTCCCATCGTTGTATGTGATAAAATGTGGTTATTTTGTAACGAACTGAGTACATATAATATCATAGAATAATTGAATTTTATTCTGATAAAAATGAATCCAAAATATTCATATAAAACAAGGACACGATGTTCATTTTTTCATCAATGTTTTTTGTATTGAAAGATCTATATAAATATCTGTTGATATGTAGTATATAGGAAATATGATCAATTTTCTAGAAGAAAATATTCATTCATATCAGTTGAAGTGATTTATATTTATATACCGATTATTATTATATATCTATACTTGTTGATGATGTGTCTTTGTTCCTATCAAAATTAGAAAATTAATGTTTAAAATTGTCAAAAATTTTTTAATCATATTTTATTAAGATCGTATTAACAATTATTATTAAAATAAATAAAAATAAAACCAATGATTCATTGCGCATGTGTCGACATCTATATTTCGAAATTATATTAAAACAAAACCATTTTCTTATTTTACTAATATAAATTTTCTAAAATGACATTATTTTTAATTAATTAAAAATATTAGTGAAACTAATATTCTGATTGTTATTTCATAACCAATCAATATTAAATGAGAATTATATCTTTTCGAGAAATAAAAATCGAATAAATCTAAGTTAAAATTATACGAAATGATTATTTTTTTTTTAGATTAAAGAAAAAAAATGTCTCCTAGTAGTGATAATAAAGTTGTTCATCGTCCAGGTGCTCTTAAACAACAAAATAAACCATTTAAGACTGGTCGTCATCGATCTCAACATGAAATAAAACGAAGCACTAAAGGTTTTATTTTATTTACAATTTAAATAAATAAAATATTTATTTTTTTTTTATTCAGGTCGAGTTGCTGAAAAAAAACATGCACGTAGTTTAAAACGATTAAATGTAACACCTAAACAAAATCGAGCAAATACGGCTATTCAAATTCGAAAACAAAAACTTCAATCAAATAAAGAAGCAAGACAAACAATTGGTGCTATTGATGGTGTTCCACAACTTATTGTAATTATTTTTAATAATTAATATTCTAAAATCATTTCAATAAAATTTTTTCTTTAGACAGTAATTCCATTATCATCTGATGTTAATATATTTTCTATAATTGAATTATTAACAAATTCTATTGATGATAATAAATCAACAGATGAAGCAACAGAATGTGGTGCAAGAATTTATACGTATATTTTTATTTTTATTTTTATTATAAAATTAAAATCAATTTAATATAGATGTCCAAAACTTCGTTCAAAATTTTGTTTTTTAACACCAACACCAACAAATTTAGAAAATATTCTTGATGCTGCTAAAGTTATTATTAAAAAATTTTTCGTCAAAATAAACAAAAAAAAAAGTTTTGTTAAAATTTTTAGATATCTGATACAATAATATATGTAATATCATCATCACATGGAATATCAATTGAAGGAGATTATTTACTTGATTTAATAAATGTTCATTGTTCACCAGGAAGTATTATTTATTCAGTTATATCATCGTCAAATGATGATTCAATGTCAACAACATCATCACGTTTATCATCATTAAGAAATTTAGAAAAATTTCTTGAAAAAAGATTTTCAAATGTTAAATTAATATCATTAGATAATGAACAAGATGCTCAACGTCTTCTTAGAAAATTAACTGAACAAAAATTAATTAAACCAACAAAAAAATGTTTAAGACCTTATTTATTTGCACAAACATTTTCATATGAAAATCCAAAAGTATTTATTCATTTTTCATTTTTATTAAAATTTTTTTGTTTCTTTAGTCATCAATAAGTACATTAAAATTAAGTGGATATTTACGTGGAATACATTTATCTTCAAATGATCTTGTTTATATACCAGGTTTAGGAACATTTCAATTAGAAAAAATTGAACAACATCAATTTCAACGAGATGTAAATTAAAAGAAATATTTTTATATTATTAATAAGAAATATTCGTTTTAGTCTAATGGAATAATTAAACCAATTGTTGAAAAAACATATTCTCCACAAGATGATCTTCAACGATCATTAGCATTTGAAGCTGAATCAGATCCAATGAATAATGATCAAGAACAAACATGGCCAACAACAGAAGAACTTGAAAAAGCACAAATTGAACAAAATCAATTAAAAAAACGTGTACCAAAAGGTACATCAGAATATCAAGCTGCATGGATTGTATCAGATGATGAACAAGATCAAGAAGAAAATGTGAGGTTTTTTTGTTTTTCTTTTTCATACTTAAATTTATTTTTTTAATTTTAGGATTTTGAAGATGATGAACAAGATATGATTACAGCAAATACAGATGATTTAGAATCAATTCAATTAGATCAAGAAGAAGAAGATGAAGAAGAAGAAGAAATGGATGAAATTGTTATTAATAAAAATAATTATGATGATAAATTTGATTTAGATGAAGATAAACAAACGTTTGTTAAATAAATCTTTTTGTTTTTTGAAATATTCTTTTTTTTTTTATTTATTTAGTTTAAAAAAATTCAAAGAAGCAAAATTAGATGAACAATTTCCTGATGAAGTTGATACACCAATGGATGTACCTGCTCGTGTTCGATTTCAAAAGTAAATTTTTTTTTTCTTTTAAAATATATTTTCTTAAATAAATAATTTTTTATTTAAATAAGATATCGTGGTTTAAAAAGTTTTCGAACAACAAAATGGGATAAAAAAGAAAATTTACCATCAGATTATTCAAGAATTTATCAATTTCCTAATTTTCGAGCAATGATTAAACAAATTCAAACTGAACAAGAAGATTCTCCTCAAGGAAAACAAGATCATGCAATGGTTAAGATATTTTTCAATAAAAAAAACAAAACAATTTTATATTTATTTAGGTTCATAGTTATGTAACATTATATATAAAAAATGTTCCAGTTAATCGATTTGGTAAAATAAAGAAAAAATTTTATTTTATATAAAAATTATTTTGTTTTTTTTTAATATATAGAACCTGGTCATCATGTATTTGTTATGGGTCTTCTACCTCATGAACAATGTCTTTCTGTATTAAATATTGTTTTAAATCGTACGAATGATAGTGAAATAATTCTTAAATCAAAAGAACGTCTTATTTTTCATGTTGGTTTTCGTCGATTTGCAAGTGCACCTGTTTATTCTCAACATACAAATGGAGATAAACATAAAGTTTATTATAAATTATTAAATTAATTAATTTATAATTTAATTTTTCTTATAGTATGAACGATTTTTTCGACCACGACAAACATTAGTAGCAACATGTTTTGGTCCAATAACATATCCACCGGCATCTGTACTTGCATTTAAAGAATTTCCTGATGGTTATTTATTTTAATATATTTATAAAAAAAAAAAAGATTATATTTTTAATATAGGTCGTCAAGAATTAGTAGCTACTGGTTCTCTTCTTTCAGTTAATCCAGATCGTTTAGTACTAAAACGTATTGTTTTAAGTGGACATCCATTTAAAATTCATAAGAAATCAGCTGTTATTCGTTATATGTTTTTTAGTCCTGGTTTGTCTTTTTATTTTATTTTATAATATTATAAATTAATTTTTTTCATGATAGAGGATGTTAATTGGTTTAAACCAATTGAACTACGAACACGTTGGGGAAGACGAGGACATATTAAAGAATCACTTGGTAATAAATATTTATGTTTATTATTGAAAAGAAATATTGTTTACATTTTATTTAAAGGTACACATGGACATATGAAATGTCAATTTGATGGTATTCTTAAATCACAAGATACTATTTTTATGAATTTATATAAACGTGTTTTTCCTAAATGGACATATGAACCACTATCGATTCAGCAACAACAACAACATTTATATAATGAAGAAAATATGCAATGATCCGTTTTTCTTATAAACCGTTATATGTTTTTCTTCAAAAATAAAATAACGAAAAGAAATTATCAGGAATAATTGAGGTGAAACTATAATGATGTTTCATTTAATCTCAAATAATAATGCTTTACTAAACTTTCTCACGAACAGATATTAAACTAATTTAATGAATAATTGAAATATATCTGATAGAAAAATTTTGTCTGTTATCTTAATTTATTTATCGCTACTTTAAAATGTAATATGATAATGATGATCAGCGTATATTAATCGTATTCAAACGCAATACTCAGCTTAAATGAAAAGAAATTTAATAGAATGCACATAATTGATTAAATTTCCTAGCATATGTTTGAAGTTGTTTTAGATTTTGATGATTTTACCGGGTGTCTCGTAAGTAACGAAACAAACTAAAGATTTGAGTATCTCCCTTACCACTCGAGCAAAGCAACTGATTTTTTTACCAGTACTAGAGACACGTACAAGCTTTATATTCATAAAAACATATAGAAAGAGATCTTTTGTTAAGGATATCATTTTTTATTCTATCTGTGCAAAAGTAAATTTTTCTTGTTGAGATCAATAGTGATAGTTAATAAAGAATCTTCCTAGGCATGTCTTTATGAATATAAAGCTTGTACATGCCTCTAGCACTAGTAAAAAAAATCAGCTGCTTTGGTCGAGCGATAAGGGAAATATTCAATTATTAGTTTGTTTCGTTACTTATGGGACACCCGGTATATTATGAGGTGCTCTTGGGTCCTCAAGTCCTATATTATAGGGCTAGCGTTAGGTCTTCAAGTCTGTTAGCGACGATGAGTGTCCTCGCTGCTGTTTCTCTTTCTTCTCTGCTATGCATCCCTTTTAGAGACATTCTTTCTCCTTTGCATTCACATAGTGTTTTGTGCTTCTTCGTTTCATGTTCTGTTTTTCGAGAAAGAATGTTATCTTTGATATTCATTTGTTTTTAATATACGTTTTAATATACATTCATCAATGAGAGTGTACTCTCTCTTCCCCTCTTGCAGACAGAGTAGAGAGAGAGCTCACAGGAATGCTCTCGGAACGTATGTAATCGTTTAATATCTTAACATAAATTATTTTAAATTCCTGTCAAGTTATAGGTGCAAGAAATGTCAGGTTCCTACGGTTATATGTTATGTTGCATTATATGATACGATCAATTAAATCTACTGTAGAAATAACACGCTTTTGAATTATTATTAATTATATATTTATTTCAGGGTGGTCAGATGAAAAATTTGAAAATCAAAATTTTTTTTAAAACTGAAAATGATCAGAGACTTTATTTTGTAAAGCCAGAAATTGATCAAAAAGAGAAGTTTTTTGCAAATAGGTGAGTATTACGTTAATATACTGATATCCAACATTCACCCTATCGTTGGTTTGTTTACTCATTCTTTTAGTTTTAAATGTGTTTCATTTTAAACAAGGTCAATACAATGAATATCCTGTTAGCTATACAAAAAAAAAACTAACGTAAGACACTTAGTGTCGAACTTTTCCACTATACTTGAAATTCGTTTGCAAAAAGAACAAAAATAAAATATATAACATCACATCGATATTATTATTCAAATTTTGCATTTTTCGAATTTGTTTTAACACATTTTTTTCTGACAAGATATACCTAAAAAACTGTTCACAAGAATAGTTGCTATTTAATCTTATTTTAAATTCAGCATTAACTAATTTAATGTCCATTTGATTACAGTAATCTGTCCATAAATAATTAACATCACTGAAGATTGATTCTACGTAAGAATTTCAACATAGAATAGAAAAAATGTAACAGGATTTTTTTAAAACTCGGTGTAGGATTTGGATTAATATTCAATAATTAAGCCCAGAATTGATCAGACCTAATAAAATCTTTCTTTTTCGTTGCTCGATGTTGAAATGGCTTATTCATTATCACTATCACTAACATCATATACAATGCTTTTATTACTAATGTTCGATGATAAAAAGTTGTTTGATTCATTCGAGATATGATTTCCTTTGTTCATTCAATTTAATATTTTTCTCTTTCAAATGTTCATATTAACATTTAATATCACAAAATGCACTATACAATTTATCTTTATCTAAACTATTTATCGGAATCACATCAGTAAAATCTACATAAGGGTACCCAAAAGTAATGGCAACGACACTTTATTACCACATTTTAAGGTTGATAAAAACTTCTTTTTACATAGGATGATAGAGCGGAAAAAGCTCGTTATTTCTATGCTATGTGATCTTACTTCAGGTGATATCATAATAAAAAATTCCCAATAAGCCTAGTTTATCTAACATATGTCACAGTTTCAGAAGTACATATTGTCTTCAATAGCCATTCTTTTTTTCACTCTTTCCTCTCATCTCTTTCGAGACTTTAACGTTCATTGGGATTAGCATATCAAAAAATTGAAAATATATAAATAAGTACAAGAGGTTTTATTTCATTAAATGTTCAAAGTAATGGCCCTGATTATCTATACACAATTCCATTCTTTGAATCCATTTATCGAACGTTTTTCTATACTCTTCTTTATCTAAAAAATACATGAATTTCGTTATAGGATTGTGTAACGATTCGGAGTCTGTTTGATCAAGTCGAACAACCAAAAATCACACGGAGACAGATTTGAAGAATTTGGTAGTTGTGGTGCTACGGTAATTCCTTCTGAATGAAGATAATCGAGCAGGTCTTTAGGAAAATGTAGTCCTCCGTTATCATGACGAAGTTTTATGGTATGAGTACTTGAGCGAGGTCTTTGTTTCTTGATTTCTTCGATAACAGGCTGCAAACAATTTTCCATGTAATATTGGTGATTGATAGTTTGTCCACGTTCGACACGATGAATTAGAAGAGGATCAGTTAATTTAAAGAAAATGCAGAATAGAGTTTTTGGAGCAAACTTATTTCGTGCAACTATTGTAGGTGGAAGATTGCCTTTTGCCACCCAAGCAGCATTGGAGACTTTTCGACCAGTTTGCTGATGGAAAAATCATGAATCATCATCCGTTATCACGTCAGACAAACGCCATCTTCCTTCTGTCGATCTTGACAGATTTTCTTTGCATAGTCGAATACGTTCACTCCGTTAACTGTTTGGGTATGTACCGAGCAGTAATTTTTCTAAGTTCCAGATGATCAGATAGTATTCTATGTAGAGTACCATAACTTAGATTAGTATATTTTTGTATTTCTGCTATTATAACATGAAGATATCACTAAAAATACTACGAATTTCTTCAATATTTTCAGCAGTACTCTCAGTTATAGGCCTTCCGGATCGTTCTTCATCTTCAATTTCTTCTCGACCCTCATGAAACCATTGAGCCATCTTCAATTGTTCGATAAGAAGGAGCTTTATCACCGAAAATAGTACGTAGTTCGTCGTGAATAGTTGTTGCTTCAAAGTTACGCGCAGTACACATTTTAATGTAAAATCGAAAAATTTCTTTGTCCATTAAAAACAAAAATGAAGAGTAGTAAGAGTTGATTTAACTTAACTTCTTTCACCTTTTATAGAATAGAATAGCACATGACATGTGCGCAAAAGGACGCATGTATCTTTGAATAAATATGAGGAATGATAAAATCTCAGAAGAGCGAGAGCAAAGAATGAAGGAAAGAAGAAAAAAATCAAGAAAAGAATGTCTATTGAAGATAATATGTACTTCTGAAACCGCGACAAATGTTAGATAAACTAGACTTATTGGGAATTTTTTATTATGATATCACCTGAAGTAAGATCAAATAGCATAGAAAGAACGAGCTTTTTTCGGTCTATCATTCTATGTAAAAAGAAGTTTTTATCAACCTTAATATGTGGTAATAAAATGTCGTTGCCACTACTTTTCGATAGTCCTATGTAGAGGCAACTTCGTTCGATGATCCAAGAAATGAGTAACATTCGAAAGCGACATTCCAAGGAATTGAAACAATGAAGTGACAAAAGGAATTCGATAGATTGTCAAATGGCTGAACAATTGAATAAAATAATTCTAAAAGTCAATTGAGTCGAACAAGAACTGATCGCATTCAAGAAAGAAAAGGCGTAACTTGACAAGCGTGTGTAGCGAATCTAACAGGATCTGAGAAAAACTTCACTGAGCAAATCAGAACAGAACGATTTGAAAATGCAGAAAAGAGATACGAAAACGGATCGCGACTCAATCAATACAATAACATTTATTGCTATCACAGCTCCGAATATGTTCATAAAAATGAGTGAAAAGCATATTGATTACATAAAAATAAGCGAAAGAAATGTGTGTGGTTGTCATTGACTGGATTAATGTTATGAAAGATCATCGAAGACGAAATCTTTGCACTCGACTATTGTAATAATCCGAAACATAGATATACGTTTCATTCGGATCAAGAGCCACATCACCTGGACCGTTAAGAAGTTGACTAGTACGGCCTGCTGTACCATTTATGCTGCCGGCTACAACCGATCCTTGCGCTGCACCAATTGTCCATTTCATAATACGATGATTTCCATAGTCAGCAATATAGAGAGTTTGGCCATCGCGTGTGACCCAAACACCTGACGGATCATTCAGCTGGTTCAAGGCTGCTCCTCGACCATGATTACCTGCCACCGTCACCCCTGTTCCGTTACCTCCGATCATAAATCGCTGAATCCGATCGTTTCTCGAGTCGACGACATAGAGAGCACTTTGATTCTCGTCCAAATGAATAAATCGGGGCCAACTGAATGCATTATTGCTTGAACCGACAGTTGCCCTTTGTCCAGCAAAGAGCACACCGGTTGTTGCATTCGGTGCCCATTTCACCACCATGGCACAATAACCCGTCACTACATAGATATTGCCAGACCGATCAGCCGCTATGCCATAAGTCATGTAGAGTCCGGTGAACTGACAAGAATCCGTTGATTGTCCCGCGGCTGGAAAACTTCTTATGTTTATTCCATCTCGTTGAATGAATACAGTACCGCCGGCAGAACTAAAATCGGACATATAGATGGTACCCGAACCATCGACGAACACGTCCGAAGGATAAACAGGTCCGGTAGATAGAAGCGAGAGTCCGATGCGCGTGAACAGCGGAAAAGCTTGAAACTTGGCACCATCAGCATCGGCAACATAGAGAGTTCCATCGGATTGTGAAACGTAAATACCCCAAGGACCGTTGAGCGAGATTGAGCTTCCATCTGTAGTACCATTGCAATAGCCGGCCACTGTCTGACCAACGCCTATAGCTGGAGCTACAACAATAAAGCAAGATATACCACTCTGATAGATGTCATATGATTGAATCAATCAACAAAAACAACATCTAGTTGCAAGTTGGTGCTCAAGTCCACAGACATTCTCATCATCGTATTTCTAATTATGCTACCCCGTACTAAAAAAAAAATGCTCATGGCATTTTTCTAGTCGATAATATAATTGATATATAATATAAGTAACGGTCATCCTATGGATTTGTTGACCCTTTGCTGAAAGAAATATTTCACTACTACGTTTAAGTTAACTTTCAGTGATATCATGTAAGATATTTTTATCCTTGATTCCATATATAAATATAATGCCAGTAGAAAATTTTTTCAACTAGTACTCACTTTATTAAAGAGAAACTTTGCTAAGACAATACGCTATCCCAGCTTAATACTTATTATCCTCCTAATCACATTATAGTGACGACTATTGTTTATTCTTTTAACAATCAATTCATCACCTATCCATTACTATCTTTCTTTAGGTACTACTTGCGTGACCAACCATGAGGAAACTAACTCCGAACTCAAACTCTCCATCTTTGATTACCGTCGGTTAAAATTTCGCAAAAACGAATAATACTAATTATTAATTAACTATTGAACTAATTAATATTAAAAATCGGACTTCAGATTTGGATTCCCCATCTCCCTTTACTTTTAGTCTTGTTCTTTAGAAAACATAATTAATTATTAACTGATTATCAATTAATTAAAACTGACCTCAGATTTGAACTTTCTATCTCCGATTACCTTTGGTCAAATTTTATGCAAAATAACCATTATGTTTTCACATCATTTTTGGACTAATCAGTGAAGTGCGGAGACACAAGCAAGCAAACAAACAATTTATTCTTGCAAGACTCTTCTCTACGAGAAAGAGAATAATAGCAACTGAAAAAAAAATAGTAGTGAAAGAGAGATTTTTTCTAGGTGGTCTTCCGCTGCCACTTTTTTTCTCTCTGTCTGCCGCTAAAATAACAGGAATATATCTCAACTTCTTTTGCTCCTCATTCCTATTTGACATTCAAACTCATTCAATGGCTGAAACGAAAGCACATGAAAAATAACGGTGAAATGTATCTACCCTCTGGAAAGAAGTAGTTTCAGTCTTTTTTTACCAATAAATAGCATATTTTCTGAAAAACGGTTAACTATCCACATCAAAACATCTCGATCTTTGCAAACATCCCTTTTTCTTTCTTTCGTCGTGAATTAGGATTCCCAATGCTCAATTGAATATTGTTGTTGATTTAAAAGAGAACTTCAAATGAACACAAAATTCAGGTAACATACTGTATGAGCATCGATAGGTATGATCACAAGTCGGTTGACAAGTGAGATTGAGATCTGATCGGCAAGCACTCGAATGTGAACAAATTTGACCTCGAAAAAGTTGCATTAAACATATCGAACCATTCCAGAACGTATTTGAAGGACATTGACAGGTGGAACTGTTTGGGTCACAAGTTTCGTATCGACTTCTAGCACATTTGTCACACGATTGATTGTGGCTATTGACGTAAGTGCTGGCTGAAATTTTAATAGTACCAACGAATGATCGGGGCTTCGAAGGGGAAGCAACAATTGAACCTGTGGTTCCATCAGCATCCCACAAGCGACATTGTCGTAAATCATAATCGAAGTCAAACGTTCGACAATCGATACGTTTGTTACACTCAAGTTGGCAGTATAACAGCTTTTTAACCGTGCAAGTGAGGACGGGAGAATGAGAACTATCGGCAGGAATAAACTCCCAGCCTTGACCACTGATACTTGCTATAGATTGATCTTGACTACTGGATCGAATGGAGATCAATAAACCAACAACAAGAAACACAAACATTTGTCGAATGGATATCGCCAGAATTTCTGAAACAAATGTACGAGAAAAATAGTTTCTATTATTATTTTTCTGTTATATATATATATTCAACTGAGACGCGCTGTATGATTCTTGTGATATTTTATTCTTTTTTCTTGTTGTTCACAACGGAAGCAATTATTGTTCGAGCGAAAAATTATATTTTCCATCAACAGAACTTGTAATAAAACACTGCTAGGAGAAATTTTCTTCCTTAAAAAGTGTTGAATTGTTGGAATATTCAAGAAAATCATTAATATGCTGAGCATAGAACGTCGAGAAAAGAAACACATCACGAGGCATTCAGTAACTGAAAAGAGATCATCGTCAATATCACTGCGATGAATAAAAAGACAATGATATCTTAAAAAATAGCGATCTGTAGTATCAACGTCTGGAATGTTTGCTAGTTCGTTTCCGGTCCATCGTGACACACAACAGCATCAGCAAAAAAAATGATTTTCTTTGTCGATAGTTTTTCTACACACATGTGCGTCATTTCAATAATATTATTGCGCTGAGAAAGCTACATCTTGACAAAAAGCAAAAAAACTTGCTTTTTTAATTAGTAATACATAGAAAAGAATTTGGCGAGAAGCTGTTTGTGAGCGTTCATGAAAAAGTGTATGATATGTGCTGGGATGAGTGAGAAAGAACTAGAAAAACAATTTCATTTTTAGCTAAGAAAATCGGATTAGAAATGCCGTAGACAATAGAGCTTCTCGAACACTATCTGTGCTAAAATGACAGATAATGTACTCGACGAAGTAATAGCAAATTCACGTTTAATTCAATCAGAAGCAGTGAGAATCCGATAAAAATCTCGTGTTCACTGGATGTGTGACATCATTCATGAGTTTGTAGGAACCGTTTCATTGAATACACGAATACATGAATGCTTGATATATTACGTACCCTGTACACATTGACGCTATACTCATCCTGTTTTCATTGAAGTCAGACATTAGTCGATCAGAAAGTCTCTCAAATGTAACACGCGCAATATCCGTCTTCACTCGATTTGCGCCCATGTCAAAGTATCTAGAAAAGACAAACTTCGTTTTGCGACAACAGACAAGTTTTATTGTACCCCATGTACCGCGAAAGCGAGCTGCGTCTCCTGTGGCTTCAGATGAACGAGCATTTGTGATGATTGATTACAGAATCAATTTGTATAACATTTGGAACAAAAATGAGAAAAGACTACTGAAGAAAACGAAAATTGTGAATTTCAGTATATTAATGAAAGATCGGAATACTTAGAAGACTAAGCTATTGTGTTGATTTAGCCCGAGCAATAGACAAAAAAAATCAAATACGGAATTCTTCCATGTTGTACCGTGCTAGTTGCACCAGACTATACGGTTCGTTCCGATGACGATGATAAAAGAACATTTGCAAACAATGAGATAATCAATGACAAACAAAAAGCTACCTAGTCCTTACCGGCAATAGAGTTGTCCAGCCAAGTCTACAGCATTGTCATTGCGCTTTGAGTATCGCCTGGCTACGAGATTGAAAAACAAATTGTTTGTTTATTCTCGGGAACTATCAATATTTCATATTTTCAAGTAGTGTGTTACAGACGAACTTGTAAAAATTATCACACGGATCAACTGTTTTATCAATATTATCGAGCAGCTCGTTAGCTAGAGACAAAAGAGTATTCACTTTGTTTACAATTCCAATCGAACTGCTTTGATGCAGGGCGAAGTCAAACACGAATCATTATTGTTGTATTCTAAAAGCATAATTAACAAATCGAATTCAAGTTTGATGATTTCTCCTCGATCATATTAAATATTTATACCTGCCATCGTTTGATGATCCAAACGTAGAATACTTTCGGCTGCGATTTTAAAAACTTTTCGGATCGCAATAGTCGACTACAACGATAACAGAACAAATTGTACATACAGTATTACGATCGATTGAGAACACTCTTTCTGTTATGATTCATCACAGGTTCGATTCATCCTCTCTCTCTCTCTCTACACTGTAAAAAAATGCGTAGAATAATAAACATTTAAAAGATTTGGGAAACTGCAACGTAGCCTAGACTCTTTTTTTTACTTTTTAGTAAGAACAGATGTTGGATTAATTGTTTTATACTATTCTGAAGCATGTTTGATGGAATCTTGTCTTATACAAGAAAAAATGTTCATGGATTTATTGTTCAAGAACAAATATAAATCTTATCTGGCAAATGCTTGAAAAAAAACTTCTTATTTTTGATCGTTTATTCCTTTTATAAGAAAACCAGTATTCCAGCAATCGTGTTTTTGCTGTTTTGAAGTGTATAAGATGGTATTATTTGAAATTGAAATGTATCAAGACTAATATCCATGATAGTATTAAAGTACAAAAGAGCAACATAAAATTGGTAGAATACTGGTTTTCTTATAACAGAAATAAACGATCAAAAACAAGAAGTTATGTTTCATCTGAAACAGCTAATCCATTAACATTTTTTTCTTATATAAAACAAAACTTCATCAAACATGCTTCAAAATAGTAAAAAATATTAATTCAATATCTGTTCTTATCAAAAAGTAAAAACAAATTTAGAAAAGCGAGCTATTTTCTAGACACCCTGTAGGAGTGATCTTCTAAACCTTTAAAAAGGATTTAGGAAGGGTATATTATTCTCGTTAACTCATATTCGATTTTGAGAAAATGCAATGAAAACTAAATCGTTTAAGGATCTATAAGATCCATCTTATAATCTAAAACGGACTATTAGAATGAACGGGAGTATAGAGTGATTATTATTATCTCTTATATATGGAGAAAAAGTATGTTTTGTATTACGATGGTTAAAAGAGGAATCTATTTCTATAGCTCAACTTAACAAAAGAATTGAATCTTTATCTATATCTTAACTAAGCGAAGAAATAAGAATTTTTTTCTATGTCTTAACTAAACGAAACAATACGAATTTTTCGCTATATTTCAACTAAACAAAAATAATTAGAATCTATTTTTATATATCAACTAGATGAAAAAGAAAGAATCTTTTTTTATATTTCAACTAAACGAAGAAGTAAGAAGCTTTTTATACGTCTTAGCTAAACAGAAAAAAGAATTTTTTCTATATCTTAACTAAACGGAAACAAAAGGAATCTATTTCTGTTACCTAACTGAACAAAAAAAGAAAAATCTATTTCTATATCCCAACTAAACAAACATTAAGATCTATTTCCATATCTGAAATAAATGAAGAAATAATATTTCTTTTCTAAGTTTTAACTAAATAAAAAATAATAATCTGTTCCTATATCTCAACCAAGCAAAAAAACTAGAATGTGTTTCTATAATTTCACTGAACGAATAACGAATAGCTTTGTATATCTCAGGTGAACGAAAACATTAGAGTTTATTTCTATATCTCGACTAAAAAACAATAAGAATTTTCTCGATTAGGAAAAAATGATCTATACGCGACGACTGTAACTAATAATGCAGGTATCTGTATTGTAAATGAATAAGATTAGACATTTTTACAAGTAATGTTCATCGACTGTTGATTCACTTGGCTCTAGACTGACACAATAAGGTTGTCTATATAATAGCTCATAGATGTGAACGGGAATCCAATATGTGTGGTTGCGTGTAACATAATAACTTGATTATAGTATTCGTCTAGTAACTATAGTTGCAACAGTTGTGGAGAAGATCATAAAGATCACCGCGTCATTATGATTTAAATTAGTCCACCAGTATTGGTTAAAAATGATGATCATTGTTTAATTATTCATTTTGACTAACTCATTATTCAATGTTATATCAACAACTAGCTGCTTTGTCAATTAATTAGAATTTTACAAGTGAATTTGGACATCGAATTATGATAAACAGAAATCATATCCTTTAAATAATTTCATGACTCTTTGTTTGAGTTTATATTGCCTCTCTATAAGCATTTTTTGCATGCGTATTAATATCGATGCCCAATCGTGAGAAAAATACTACTCATATACGGAAACCCTTTACATCCAGTGTCATGAACTGTTATGTATATAACCGTTTGACAGCTACTATTTTATTTAAAACGTTTTTATATTTTATTGCGAACTATAATGATATTGTAAACAACAATGCGATTTTTTATATGATTTTTATTTATTATAATTTTATGTTCACATTCACTTATAAAATTCGAATTTATTGATAAAGCATCTAATTGTTGATGTAGCGTTGAACAACAATCCAATCAAAACAAATAATTAAACAGTGATTGTCATTTTTAATCAAAAATGATCATTTAATTTAAATCATAGTGATTAAATGATTATTATAATCTTCTCCATGTTTATTTGAACTATCTTCGAACTATAGCTTCGAATGGTCATTTGTACCATATTTCAATGGTCATTTTGACCGCGTTATCGACAGATAGACAGACATAGATAAATTTCGTTTTCTAGATCCTATTCTTTTAGTCTAGGGAATATATGTAAGCTATTATTTTCAAAGAACACACTCTTCAAAGTTTTACATAGCGCCTCATAAGAACATTTCAAAACGTAAGAGCCTAACGTTTCAGAAATAAAGAAATGTAAGCCACTCGGTAATATAAAATAACATTGCACAACCAAATAATATCATAGAATTTTCCTCATCTACAGGTTCTATGTTAAAAAGAATATGATCTAAATAAAATAAAAAATATGTTAGGAAATAAAGGATCTCCAAGCCGAAAGCCTATTTCAAAATCCATTGTTTCATGTATTATAAACTTTATATAAGGATAACGTATGCACGATTGCAAATCTTTATTAGACGTTTCGATACATATCTCCTAATAACATGAGTAGCACCAAGTTCTGCTGTCTTTTCTAGCCTTTTTGAGAGACGGCCTAAAAATTCAGAGACCCCGATGATAAATCAGGTTTTAAACATCTACAATGCACTTCGAACACAAGCTAAGACAATATTCAGAACCGACACATTAAATTGCATCGAATGATATATAGTGTAACGTATATTTTAAAAAACAAATTTCGAAAAAAATACAGGCAAATGCACTCTAAATACATTTCGTCAAAAATGTCTTTTTGAAAAACAGCTTCTCTCTCTTTAAAATAAGCTTCTGAATCATACATGATTATTGCTAATCAAATAAAAGTTGCTTCTAAACCAAAAGAGAGTCGCATGGCTACTGTTTATACAAAGACTCCTGCTTTGTCGTATGGTTTCTTTAATTTTTTTCATGCTGTTTTGTAGCACTTGAAAAGTTCTATCGAATAATATAAAAGTGAACATAATAGATGACTATATTAATTAATCCTGGCACATAATTTCAGTGAGCAATACTTGTACAAACAACATACAATCGAAATGCGCGTTATATCAACTCGTATCAATAAGTATTTTCCTTCGAGACTTTTCTATTATTTTGTATTACAGTATTTCAAAAGGTTGACAAATCTTATGGGAACTCATTTGAATTATTACCAAATTAATAGATGAAAGTAAATGGTTAACATTTTCAGCCGAATAGAGTATACACATGAGAATCATTGACTATATCAAACAACCTGGATGCAACTCAAACGGTTGCAATACGATTAGTTTCACTCACGATTGCTTCCGAAGATCTTGCTCCATAGTTATATATGAAAGAAATCCAATTTCTCTCGAGAAGCCGAACTTCATCGCTTATTGACCATTTTTGCGTACGAAAATTTAAGCTTAGATTCTATATATATGAATTTAGAAGAAACAAAACGTACTCAAGGTAAAAAACGTCACAGGAAAGAAAAAAATAGAAGAGCTATTAATACAACCTCAGTATACAATATTCATAAAAATGCGCGATGTATGGATTCTATTCGAGATCGTTGATACAGTGTTGATCAAGAGCTGCATCAAAAGTGCTTTGATTCTTTTTTTTCGATTATTACTTTTACTTTTGTTGTTTTATAGTTTTGTCAAATTCATATATATGGATCCATAATTTTAACGTTCGTAAATTCTTTTTTTTTGGCATGAGTTGTGCTTTTTTTGTATATATAACTTAGTGAGTTTCATCGATTCATCACAAAAATCAAATAGATTTTGGTAAAGTTTTGAATAGTGAGTATGTTACATACACTGCAGATCTCTCAGAATTCGAATATCTGGCGTCTTATACGTCAAAGATGGCATATATTTTAAATATATTATTTTGACGGTAAGAGTGTTTATTTGATCTGAACACGTGATAGCGGCCAGCGAGGACACCCTAATTTGCTTTCTTTCTATTATTAATAAAAAATTTAATTATATTCTGACCAAATTACCACATCCATCGCTAAACTATTAGATTTAAAATGTTAGCTGCTCACGACTTTCTTATATAATGTTGTTCAGTCATTTACCAACAATACAACATAATTTTAGGGTATTCGAGTTCTATCAAAAGGAATATTTGTTGGATTTGAAACTAGGGATGTTGCAGTTTCACTGAAAACAGTAGAATACTAACAGTTAGGGGTGGGACTGTACCTTTACTTTCCTAGTAACTACGTAATTACTTATTTACTTAGTTACTTGTAAGTAATAACTACATATTTACGTAGTTACTTGTAACTAAGTAACTACTTATTTAGGTAGTTACTTGTACATAGTAACTACTTATTTCCCTAGTTACTTGTAACTAAGTAACTACTGTATTTACATAGTTACTTGTGACTACGTGTAACTACCATAGCTATATAGTCACTGTAGGACGATAACTATCACAGGGTATCCTTTTGCCCTCAACTGCTATACTATGGGGGTATCTTTAGGTCCTCATGTGCTATACTATAGGAGTACCCTTGGGTCCTGAGGTTAGGGATGGCGCCATATATTTATTCTACTAGTAACTAAATACGTATCGTGAAGTGCTGGTCGCTGCGTCCGCTTCTGTGTTAGTCGAGAAACGGTCCAATCAGATAGCAGGAAACTGTAACTCGCTTATTTCATGAGCAACCATCGAAGACTCTATGAGGACTTTTGTAGAGCACTCTTGATAACCTCCAATTGGCCCGAAAAAGCATATGTTCCATCTTTATATTCATGGAGAAAAACCGTCACGAAATCCGATTGGCTGAAACTCTTGTAACAGCCAATCAGATTTCGAGGTACTTTTTCACCATCGAGATAAGCGCGCATTATAGGGTTATCCGGGCCAATCTGAGGTTATCAAGGGTGCTCTACAAAAGTCCTCATAGAATCTCCGATGGTTGTTCATGAAATAAGTGAGTTACAGTTTCCTGCTATTTGATTGGCTGATGCGAAGCAGTTTCAGCCAATCAGATTTCGAGGAGACTTTTCTCCATCAAGATGAAGACGAAACATAGGGTTATTCGGGCCAATTTGTTGTTATTAATGGTGCTCTACAAAAGTCCTCATAGAATCTCCGACGGTTGTCCGCAAGATAAGCGAGCTACATTTTGTTGGCATCTGATTGGGTCGTTTCTCGACTAATACGAAAGCAGACGCAGCAGCCAGCATTTTACGATACGTACCTAGCTACTAGCAGAATAAATATATGGCGGCATCCCTAACTTCAGGACCCAAACGGTACCCCCAAAGTATAACAGTTGAGGATCCACGGATACCGCTTGATAGTAACCGTCTTGTAGTGACTATATAAATATGGTAGTTAGTTAGTTACAAGTAACTACGTAAATAGGTAGTTACTATTTACTAGTGACCAAGTAACTATTGAAGTTACTTTACTTTAGTGACGTAACTACAAAGTAAAGTAAATATCTCACCCTTAGCGATAACTACGTGTTGACGTATTTGCTGGAAGGTAACTGACCTTAAAATTCTCATATTCATTGCGACGGATGTTCTTCAAAATTCATCCGATTGAAAATATTTAGCACACTACCACGTTTCCATTAAATGCTACATACTATATTTATTATCAAAAGTAAAAACAACATCTATTATTTACTTGACGTGTATTATCTTGATAAAAATAAAGCATATATACTAGGCCTATTTTTATAAGACTTACATTTTCTAATGTAGATTTGTATTGCATCTTTTTTAAATGATTTAAACAAAATATCTGAATCAAAACGTATTTCATACATAGTGATTTACTTGGGTTTCTAAATCAATTACAATGGATAATAAAGATTTCCAACATGGTAGCCAAAGAAATTCAATTATAAACATTGATGGTCCCAATCAGTCAGGTACATCACGAGACTCAGTTATTGATCTGTGGGCTACTATCGACAAGTCTCGTCTTCAAGAAGATATTCATATTGTTCCGCTCCAAGACCTCTTCAATCGTTTTCATACTGATCCACGTACTGGGCTTTCAGCTAATCATGTATCTGATGCTCGTAATCAATACGGTGCAAATAAACTTACACCACCTAAACAACCAAGTTATGTATGGCTCTTATTTAAAGAATTATTTATGGGATTTAACTGTATCCTTTGGTTTGCTGGTATACTGGCATTTCTAGCTTATAAACCATTCGGAGAACCTAATCCATCCATTACAAATTTGGCTCTAGGTGTTGTTCTTTTTCTTGTTATTATTTGTAATTCAATTCTCAATGTTTATCAACAACTTAAATCAATTAAAATAGTTTCATCATTTTCTAAACTACTACCAACTTTGGCTACTGTAAGACGAGATGGGAGAGAACAACAAATTCTTATTGGCGAAATTGTTCCAGGCGATATTATTCTTATTCGAATGGGTGATAAATTACCTGCTGACTGTCGCTTCATTTCTTGTGATGGTCTCAAAGTAATTATTTTTTTTTTATTTTACAAAATAAAAAATCTCCATCTCTAATTCTCAGGTCAATACATCAGAACTGACCGGAGAATCAAAACCAATTTCTGCAACAACTCGATGTACTAGTACAAATTTTATGGAAACTACAAATATTGGTTTTTATTCATCGATGGTTGAACAAGGTACAGGTGAGGCA
The DNA here is from genome assembly GCA_022393335.1 of Macrotrachela quadricornifera. Taxonomy (NCBI): domain Eukaryota; kingdom Metazoa; phylum Rotifera; class Eurotatoria; order Philodinida; family Philodinidae; genus Macrotrachela; species Macrotrachela quadricornifera. Next base: position 1,656,118 of record JAJEKB010021158.1, read on the forward strand.
ATAGTTATTGCCATTGGTGACAGTACTGTATTAGGTAAAATGTCAAATTTAACTCGTGGAAGTGCCGATGATGAAATTACTGGTCTACATCGTGAAGTGAATCGTTTTGTCTTATTTGTTGTTCTGGCTACATTGGGAGCCATTCTAATCTTATGGATAACGTGGGCAGCATGGTTAAATCGTGATCATTATGGTTTTGTTTCATACAATGCCAATATCGTTAATTCAATAGGTATGATTGTTGGTTTCTTACCAATGGGTTTACCATCTGCTGTTACTCTTGGTAAGTTCATTCAAAAAATATAAAAACATTTCTACTTATGTCATGAGCATTTAGTTATTTATTTCTTGCATCAATAAAAGGATACGAGTGTTTCAATCGAATTATTTGCAATAGTTTTTAATACAAAAAAAAAAGATTTCGAATAGTAATCATAGTACAGGGTGATGATTGATATTTCATTTTAATGACTTGTATGTAAATATAATTCTCATTAAGTCATTCTTTGATATTTGGCTACACAATACGAATGATAATTCTTATTTAGTCCAGATTTAGATTCTAATCTAATTGCACACTATATTAATTATATTATTTGTTTATGAAATTTTCTATGCATATAATTCTTCTTTTTGTACCGTTTAGTATTAACTATCGTTGCCAAACAGATGTATCAACAACGTGTTCTTGTTAAAAGTTTACAAATTGTTGAAACATTCAATTCCGTTTCTGTAATTGCTACGGATAAAACAGGAACATTAACTCAAAATAAAATGACTGTTACTCATCTATTATGGGATACAAACGGTGTTTATAATGCTCAAACGGCTCAACAAGCACCAGTCAAAGAAGAAACTTTATTAAAAAGAATTCGTCGTCTTTCATCGACTGTTATTGATGTAGGCCGTCGTCTTTCCGTTAGTAGAGCATCAGTAGCACCAAGATTATCGATAATAAATATAAATCAATCTCTACAAAAGGCAACTATTAGTGAAGATAATGAGGAAAATAGTATACCAAATGAAGTAAATGGAATTAAAATACAAGCATTTCGTGATCTCATACTTGGTGCATCACTTTGTAATAATGCTGAAAAACAATTGGTACAAAATGTACAAATTGGTCAAGATGCATCAAAAATGAAAGCGGAATTAAGTGTTGTTGGTGATGCTGCCGATACTGCTTTCTATAATCTATGTGTTGAACGATGCTCTGTTGATATTGAAAAAGTACGTCAAGTTAATCCACGTTTGAAAGCTCTACCATTTAATTCAACAAATAAATTTATGATCACAGCTAATCAACTTGAAACATTAGATCTTTCAATACCTGAAAAAGATCGTATTGTTTTAGTAACATTGAAAGGTGCGCCTGATATTGTCATTCAACGATGTTCAACATATAAAATGAACAATGATAATATTGCACCATTAAGTGCTGAAATGAAAAAGATATTATTTTCTCGACAGGAAGAATTAGGTAAAAAAATAAAAATTATAAAAATATACTTAATATATATATATTAATTCCTAGGAAAGAGTGGTTATCGTGTTATTGCCATGTGTCAGCAGAGATTTACTCGTCAACAATATGATGCCATGATGGGTAGCTATAAGGATAAACAGCAATCAGGTTCATCGTCAGCAGATGAAGATCTAAGCGGATTTCCATCCAATAACTATTGTTTTATTGGTCTTTTCTCATTACTTGATCCACCTCGACCTGAAGTTCCCGATGCTGTATTAAAAGCGCGTCGAGCTCAAATTCGTATAGCTATGGTTACTGGTGATCATCCAACAACAGCTAAAGCTATTGCTAAACAAGTTAATATTTTAACATCTGAAATATCTGAAACAAATGGTGTTGATACATTTAAATTAGAAAAAGATGCTAATGAACAATCTGTTCTTAATCTATATCGAAATGATACACTTATTGAACAACATCCACCGGGTGAAGTGTATAGAGCTGATTCCCTTTCTAAAAATGCTAAGACTATGATACGAAGAGCATCTATAGCAGCCGGTATTATTATACCAAAAAAACCACGATGGTATAAACGTGCATGGTTTTCATGTCGAAATCAATTCGCAGAACCTAAAACAGATGTTGAACCAACACAGAAAATGGAATATATTCCATATGCTGTTGTTGTTGCCGGTGCTGAAATAAATTATATGGATGATTATATGTGGGATTGGGTTTTATCACATCGAGAACTTGTTTTTGCTCGAACATCACCTGAACAAAAATTACGTATTGTTATGGAATTTCAACGACGGGCTGAAATTGTTGCTGTAACAGGTGATGGTACAAATGATGCACCTGCACTCAAATGTGCTCATCTTGGTGTTGCTATGCAAGCAGGTACTGAAGTATCAAAAGAAGCTGGTGATATGATATTATTAGATAACAATTTTGCATCAATTATACAAGCTATTGAAACTGGTCGTTTATTAAGTGATAATTTGAAAAAAGTTGCTGTTTATTTATTACCTGGAGGTAGTTTTATTAATCTATAAAATATTTAGTTCTTTTTTTTAAACTTTTTTTAGGTTCTTGGTCTCAGATTTGGCCGGTCTTTTTTAGTTTATGGTTTGGTATGCCTTTGGCATTGTCTGCTTTTTTAGCAACAATCTTTTGTATGCTTAATGGTAGGTTTTATCAATATTTTTAATTATTTTGATTTAATTGCTTTCTTTACAGATGTATTTATGTCACTTGCCATGGTTACAGAAAAACCTGAAAGTGATATTATGTCTCGACCACCATCAATTCGTTCAAAAGATCATTTATTGAATTTGAAATTACTTATTCATGCTTATATGTTTGTTGGTAATTTAGAATGTTTTACAGGATTCTTTTGTTTTTGTTATTATTGGATTGATAATGGTGTACCATTCTACTCATTTATGTTTACATTTGAAAAATTTGGTACTAATCCTGTTACTCCATATACTACTGACCAATTGACAACAATGACATATGTTGCACAATCAGTATACTATTGTTCCGTATGTTTATTTCAATTTTTTAATTATTTTGCAACACGTACACGTTATGCATCTATTCTTCAACACAATCCAGTTTGGGGTAAAGGTCGAAATTGGTATGTATTTCTTGCTATGATTATATCAGCTGGTGTTCAATTAATTATAACACAAATTGGTTGGTTCAATCAAGTTTTTAGTACAGGTCCAGTACCTGTAAAATATGTAATGCCAACATTAGGATTTGGTATGCTATGGTTAATTATTGATGAATTAAGAAAACTATGTGTACGAAAATTTCCTTGTAGTTTTGTGGCGAAAATGGCATGGTAAAAAAACTGAATAATCTAGTTTTAATTTTTTTGGAAAAGACATGATGGTGCGACAATGACTTTAAATATTTTTTATCGCGGACATTTTTTCCTTTTCTTTTTCTATTTATTTTCATCTCACATTCTCAATTTTTTTCAAAATATTACTTTTATTCAAAGATCAATCAGAACAAATTTCAAAATATCGGAATACTTCTCAAGGACATTGCGACGATGAGGATAAATCAAGCTATCGCTATCATAATTTCATTTCTGTTAAAAGACTCTTTAGACAGTTTTAGAAGCGTATCTATTCAAAAGAATGAGTATTAAAATGAATGTGTCAATTTGGACAAATCGATTAAATGATGAAATAATGTTCTAGTTTATTTGTAATAGTTCAACCGTTGTAGACGAAAGTTTTTGATGACTGTCTATTGCCGTTCGATGTCATTCTCTTCAGATTTTGACTGTTTCGATTGTTAAAAATAAATCATGTCTTCATGACTAGTGTTTTTTCAAATGTTTGATTCCACATTTTAATGAATATCTTTGAGGGTGGTGAGGGTGAAGATGAGAATAGTTATCACGATACAAAATTTTGTGGTCCAAATTTTCAGATTTTTTGAAGGTCTATAGGAAAGATACGAAAGTAAAGTATTATACTGTAGATATTCAGATGGTACATGAAGGAATATCGAAGAATAAGTCTTTTCGACACCAACTACACGTGATGAAAGGTGACTGACCACATGATTGTTCGCTACAGCTATCAGAACCAAAAGGAAAATAAACTTCCTTGATGTTTTGAAATGGATCAGGGTATTAGCAACTGCACACGTATAATACATGAGAATGATTCAGTAGATATTATTCAGAACTCCTAGTTGAACTGCGGAACTATAAACAGTTTTCTGGCAAAAATGAATGAATCTTTAGATAGGTATGAAAGATTCCATAAAAATATAAAGAATCTCTACATTGAATCTCAGGTTGAACAATCAAATAGAAAGATCTTATCAGACCAATACCTCTGATCTTGTTTGATCTCCTAGGATCAGAAGAAAAGTGGATGAAAAATCATCGTTTCAGAAATCTTACATTACATCGTATTTTAAGATTCTTGAAAGATCTTATTATTCTATAAGATGTCACTCTCAGATTACAGTGAGATTCAGTGTAAGATTTCTGAGACGACAATTCTGCGCACAATTTCATTTGATCTTACAAGATTTGACGTCTGATTTTTTGGCTAGGAATCATAACGCTATGAAAGATTTGCTACGAAAGTTTCACATCTCTACATAAATTAAGAATTTATCTAGGATTTTATAGAAAATATGTATAATGTCTACAGAATCCATGAAGCTGTAAACTACCTTGTGAAAAATGTGGGAAAATTTCAGGCATTTCATAGATAAGTTTCAAAACTTTGAGAAAATTTCGTAAACAAACGGTGGAATATCATCATATTTTGAGACTTGAAGAAGTCATGAACAGAAACGCTGGAACGGCTTCTATTATACCGATGCAAAAATCGTTCTCTAAGAAACTACGGAATCTTTTAAGGTGTTGGTGTTTATAAATGAAATAAAAATCTTTAAATATTTTGTTCTAAAATCACATAAGGAGTTCTGTGAAACACAATGGCAGAACCCACAAAAAATGGTTCTATATGACAGAAAATGCTTCTGGACAAAACAAAAACAATTTTTCCGCAAAAAAACCATTTTATTTTCTATGTAGCATTTCTCCAGGGTTATGCGAAAGGGTACGACGCGAAAACCTTTCTATCAGAAAGTGGGCTCTGTAGGGGCACTTATCTTTTTTCAGAGTGAAGAGCAGTATATGATTCCTCAAGAAATATACTGAACTTACTGGTACTTAAAATAATCAGATGATGTTTTACGAAACACTGCATAATCTTGAAACAATCTATAGAACTATCACGAATTTCATAAAGAATGTACAGAATCTTCAAAAGAGCCTATAAAAGTGTTCAAGGTTTCACAAAAGATACACGAAACCTGTGTAGAGTTGGACTCTGTCCAGTTTTTTCGGAGCGGTCGGTCCACATTTGTAGTTGGAACGACAAAAAACTGGTTGATATTATGGTGTAACATGGCTCGTAAGATGTACGCATGTATGTAATTCTCAAGATATAATTGATACAAGCTCAACTAATATTACATAAGTTTCAAAATGCTCAGCCTATCTGTAAACTACGCGAACACCTCGAAAGGAACGGTAGCATAGATCTACTGATACAGGTAGATAGAATTCAAAGAGCTATGTTCACTAACACCTATGAACACCAACTTCGAACGGCTCCGAATGTCAATTCGAGTCGTGCAAGTCACAAGTTTTCTACGAACAGCTACGAACACGTCTCAAATGTCGATGAAAATCTACGAACACCAGTCCAAGGACAGTAAAGACTCATTTAGACTAACCTAGACCAAAAACTTGAACCACTTTATCAGAACATTGTTTATAAATACCTACCAGTAGTGCTAATACCTTTTCAAACTTGTTGAAAGTTGTCGGTGTTCTATTTTGTAGACCAGATGTTTTTTTAGAAAACTTGACACTGAAATAAGGTGTAGCTTTTGCCCCAAGTAAAATTGCAACCATTTTATCAACAGCTCTTTTTAATGTGATAGTTTCCATTAAAAATTTGATTTTTTTGCAAAAATGCATGTTTCAGAAAGCGAATCTAGACATGCCTTATCAAAAGATAGACAAATTCTCAAATAGTGGATATTGTAGTGTGAATTCTAATCTACTAGTTGATATCTATTAAAATCGTAACTTGTAGTCTTAGATCGTAGCGGTCTGTGAGAATACTAAAACATGTGCAAAAGAATTTTGACCAAACCAGATTTTTGGAACTAATCAAAGATTTATTTCATCACTCTTTAAAAATACTTGAGAAAAAATTTCTAAAATTAAATCCTGAACAAATACAAAATTCTACTACTAACCCATAGCTTTTAACTCGTGAGAAAAAACTGCCAGCAAACGATACGTTAACAGACATCTGGTCCAAAAAATTTTTTATCATCCGTTAGAATCAGTTCGAATTTTTGAAAATAAATTGAACCGAAATCAAATCGATGAAATTTCGAAAAACATTAAATTGATCGATTCGAATTTAATTAATAAAAAATCCAGAACCTGTTTTAAGAAATATTGCTTAATTGGATCAATTCGTATTTTCCTTTAATGAAGTCAAATTCAATAAAAATTACACTTCATTGGAACATTTGCAAACGGAGCTAATCGCTTCATTTTGGTTCAAAAAACAAAAAAATCGAACCGATCTTTCTTTGCATTGTAGCTATCGTAAATAATTCGCTGTAACTACCGTTTGAAACAAATCGCTACGTAAGTATTTAAAGAAAAATATTAAAGCATTTAAATAGCAATGGTTTTTTAAATTGTCAAGTTAATTAAAAAGTATCTCTTTTGAGAAGCTACGAATCAATATATCTTGAGACTTAATTTAGTACTGTTATTAATTCTAAAAGTGCTAATGATCTTAAGAATGTTATTTATTTTTATGTGAAAGTCATTACATAATAATAATCCAATGATTTAATTTAATGTAAAAAAAAACAATTTATTTTATGACAAGCATTGCCCATGCCAGCTATTTATGATGTTGATACTTATATGCTTTCTGTGATATGTATAAAATACAAAGTTCATCATTTCTATTTTGTTTTGCTTTATTTTGTGTTTGTAATATCAGTATATAAGTTCGTGTATATGGTTGAAAATATTCGTATAAAACCGAAAAATTTATTTCTTATTAATAAATTCACATTAAAACTTCTACATTTATTACATTTCATAGATAATAACGATGATAAAACATTTACCCATCATACTTGCTTATATTATTAAGCATAGTTCAATATATTTTGTTTTTTCATATAATTATCTTAAAAAGAATATGTTTAATTTTTGTTTTTTATCACAGAATATTATTACTTACTTTTCTTTATAATTATATGCATGTTAATATTTACTATTAGCAATTAAAAAAACTATTTTGAGATTATTCATTATATTCAACTTGCTCAATGTAAATAGAGTCATTTTCACAACACTCTGATAAAAAAACATACAGTAAAAATATAAATTAATTATTAGAAAATATGAAAATCATCAAAAAGGAAAACGAGTGTTATAGAAAGGACATTAACGGTAAAAGTAAGGAAAATACTTCTCAAAAGATTTATCGCTTAAAAATATGGCTCATGTCTAACGTATGATGAGGTAACCATAAACCTGCAATAGTGACATAAATATATATTCCAATATAAGTGAATCCTGAAAACATCAGAAGAATGCCAAATGCTAATTGTGCTTGTACTATTTTATATTTTGTTGAATAAGAAGATCCACTTGTATCGTAAGTAAACCAGCCATATAAACTAAAATAACCAGATCCACCAGTTTGAACATAATTTCCTGTTATACCAATTAAAATAAAAGTAAAAAGTAGTAAAATTAATTGAGCAATAAGAGTTATTGTTGCCCAAAATCTCGATCCATTTTTTACACGTACTATAATAAAGAATATACATTGAAATTATTAATAAAATAATAGATTTCTCATATTAATTTCTGAATAAATATAAATATTTACCTAAAAAAAATGTTAAACAACATGCTATTAGAAATGGAAATGCACACCAAATTCCAACACCTGTTACTACATATATGAGAACAGCAAGTGAAGCAATTTCAAGTATGAAAATAATTATAATAAAAACAAGTTGTACAATGGCTAAAATCAGAACAGGTATTTTCGGAAATTTTGATCTCCAACTTGTTTCATATGGAGAAATATTTGATGGATTGTAGGTGACTACTGGATACGCATTATCCACTGGTTGATTAGATGAGTACATGTTGGTTGAATCTCTTTATTGTGAATTAATAGAAATGAATACTTGCTATATAAAATTTGTAAGTTTGTATTCGAAATAGGATGTATTGAATAAGTGAAGGTAATGAAAATATAATATATATATATATATATATATATTTGTTTATTTGTCTTTTTTTATTTGTGCTTACTTTGTTTGTATTTCGCTCCCATAAGTGTCACATTCTAAGGTGCGTACAAAGAACATCATCAACCTTCAAAGTTATTTAGTTAACGTAACCATGAGCAATATAAAAATAGAAAAAAAAATACGATAGATTTATACGATGCCACTTTTATGTATAAACATAATAAGAAGGAGAAGAAAAACAAAGTAAATTAAATAAAAGAAAAAAGAAAAAACGAAAAAGAGAAAAACGATTTGAACTAATAGAACAAATGTAACATCAGTTTAAAGTGAAGGAGATGTAAATATTATTTTCTCTACAATTCCCTGTCATATAGTGGAGATATACAACACCACCAGCAAAAAAAGCCGTTTTACATACAGCGTGACCGTCATTTTCTTAAATTTTGTGTAAGATTTTTGTATTAACAAAATTCGTGAAGCAAACGTCTGTTACACATCAAACTATTCTCCCTTTGCCCCACTTTTTCTTTAACAGTCAATCAAATTTGCTTAAACAAAATTTCATCAAAAGAAATACCGATAATTTGAATACCGTTCTACATAAAAATTAGAGGTGTCTTAACGCCTATTATTAATCCGTTTTTCATCAATAAAACTTTGCCTAAAGATAAACTAAAGACATAATTTGAAAGCTCTCGATGAGTCTTATAACTCTAACAGCAAACATTCCCTTCCTTTGCATGCAGTTGTTCCTAAAGAACGAACTTCTAATAGAGTTCGCAATATTTTTTCGTCGTAGATATTTTCAAATCACCATACACCTGTTATGTTAAAAAAATGGTCATCTTCCTATGAATTTACCCTGGTATCAATGATAGAAATTGAATATTCAAGTTGTTGATAATTTTAATAACTTTTTAATCTGTGATAAATGAAAAAGAAACGTGATTGATACTGTATGAGTAACTGTTACAAATAATCTTTACTAAACTGAAATAATGATAATGGTTAATTAAAGATCATTATTGGAAATGTTTCGATTTTTTAAGGTACTTCTTCAATATTTATTGAAGAAAAACAAAAACTATTCGTTGAATCAATTCTATCATTGATATTCACTGGAAAAAAAAACTTAATTTCATCGTTTATTTCTAGTTATAATTAACCTGATGAGTTTTAATTCTGCCATTGTTCTAACAAAAATAAAATAGTAGCGAAAAGTTTAAAGGTTACAAAACTATACATAACTTACTAAAATTTAGCCAAAAACACAAATTATAATAAAGGAATGCTGATTACTCTTTAACAATCAATTACAATACTTTCTTCAAAATCAGAGTTCATTTTAATATTTTGTTTTCTTTTTGTCAAAAGAAATAAATGTCTCTTACTTTAAATTAAGTTGGATAATAAAATTAGAATATTAGATTAATTGAATAGAATTGTTGAGAAATTTACAGAAACGAATTTCAAAAATTTATACATTCTAATCCATAAATGTATTTTTACCGAATTCTATATCACTTCATACTAATCAACTTGCACAACTATTGACTTCGAATAAAATCAATATAAGGTTGTATTACATACATATATTGATTCTACCGAACACTGAATTAAATGGTTTTCTCACTTCTATTCATAAAGATTGAATAGAAACGAAGTAGAATCATTGAATTTTCGACAAGCTAAAGTACATTTTAAAATAGATTGAAAAAGTGATGATATTTATTTGCTATGAAAACTTAGTTAATCACAATATTTTCAAATAAAAAATAAAATATATTCATTTAAATCAGTCTGTTGTTGATATTAATACCTCAGTATTTTATTTCGATTTCTTTTTTAGAGAAAGGAAGAACCAGTTACGGTACAGATGTGTCTGTACTAAGTAAAATATTTTCCATTTATTCTACAAATAGTATTATGCACTTCATGTAAATTCATATCAGGTGTCAATTGCTCTAAGTAAACATTTTCACACATAACATCACTGAAATTATATTTGGTTGAAATGCATGTCTCTTCACTAAGATTAACTTTTGAATGACGAATACGACTACGTAAATGTTTAGGTAAATAGTCTCCTTTTTGGCCTTGTAATGCAGCACATATAAGACTATGTACGATTGTATGATGAGGAGAACAACGAGAAACAATATCTGCATAATGACGAACATCATCATCCTGTTCATATTGCCATAACCATGTAGAGATAGCCTTAGATGAAAGAGCAGTTAATCTAGCATCAATATCAGATTGAAGAACACCATGACCAACATCAACATTAGTACCAATGACAGCGATATATTTTGATTTAACTTCATTTGAAGATAAAAGTTGAATAGCACGTGCATGTGACATATCTTCAACTGGAGTTCCTAAAATAATTATATTTCATTTCATTTATAAAAATTTGATTCAATAAATATATATTTACCTAATTGTTTTTCCTTTCCTGTTAATAAAACATCTGAACCACAATCAATTAATATAATTTCATCAATAATACGTCCTTGTATTAAATATTTATACGCTTCAACAATTAATTCTATACGTGTTTTATCATAATCACATAGAAATGCATAAATAGGTACTTGAAGTTCATTAGCAAGACGTTGTTCAGGAAAATAAATATCATCTGTTAACCATTTTATATTTGTAGTTGGATTAATACGAAAAAGAATTGTTGTTAATTGTTGACCATATTGAGATAAAAGATCGCGTGTTGTAAATGTATAATTAATAAATGTTATATCATAATTTCCATATGATTTGATTTTAAAATAATATGGTAAACTACCAAATATATCATAACCACCTCCACAACCAGATAGAAAAACAGTTTTGGATGTTTCATTTGCCATAATTTTGTTGTGAAATCAAATAGAGTATCGCATATTACATTGCTTAAGTATGAGTCAGATGGGAAATAAGAGAACAAAGTAAACGAATGACTCTTAATATTTTTTTTCTTGTCATCGTCGACGATGTGTTAGTCACATCAATAAAGTTGAGAACAGAATCGGTAAAAAAGAAAAGTCTTATCGTAAATATTTTTTTTTTTTCTTTTTTATGTTCACGACAAGTTTCACATTGTCGAGTAGAAAGTGACCTACAAAATGCACTATTTAAAGACTTTTTTTTATCTTCAATATGTTTCTAATTCTAGTTTGTATCATATCAATGTATTAAATTAAGAAAATAATTTTTTATTTCAAATCTTTCTAAATTACATTATATAAATAACATTCTGATTCGAAAATGATTATACAATCTATTTTCTAAAAATGAAATAAAAAACAATTATAATTTAACAGTTAAATCTTTTAAATCAATATGATCATAATAATCTTCACGCCATAAATCAATTGCTTTTTGATATAATTTTTTTGCTTTATCATATTCTTGAACTAATTCACAAAGTGCAGCTAGATCTGTAAGAAATATTTTTGGATAAATTGATGATTGTTTTAAATGAATATGATAACTATCTAATAATAATTCACCTAATTGAATTGCACGATAAATAAAATCTTTATGTTGATTTTGATTAATTAGTTTTTGATAATTAAAAAAAACTTTTTCACGTTGTTGTAATAATAAAACAGAATGTGGATGTAATAAATCTTCAATTTGTTTTAATTTATTTTCATAAATATCAATTGATTGATCTGTATTATCTATAAGTGAAAGTTGAATATGATCAACAATTCGTTCTGTATTTAAACATTTTTTTCGTCCAAGACAATTAAGTATCCATGTATTTTTATTATAAAAATTTTCTTGTAATACTAATGAATCTCCACATTGTTGACATAAACGATTTGTAGATGATTCAATATAACGATTACGTAAATCATCACCACAAAATTTACAATGACAATTAAAAAAAAAGAAACTAACAAATTTTCTTCGTTGTCTTCGTGTTGGTACATATGTTAATGGATTTGTTAAACGAAAATCATTTTGATGTCTATAACTAACTGTTAAACGATCAAATTCTAATGTTGTTTGAGGAATATTTTGATTATTATCAGAAAATTTTAAACGCATATTAACATCATATGAACATTGTAATAAATCAGGTTGACAACTATGATTAAAACGTGATGTTGTTAAATAAATTGCCCAACCAACAGCTATTCTTCCATCTAATATATTTCTATGAATACCAACACGAAATCGATTAATTAAAATTTTTCCAAATATTTCTAATAAATCAACATCATTAAATTGATTACCAAAAAATGATTGAAAATGATCTTTTGTTATTAACCAATCTTTTTCATGTCGTTCTGATCGAGGTATTTCATCACGATGTCCAAGTAAATCAGACCATGAACGACGATGAATTATTTTTGGTACATTTGTACATAAATCAAAATCTGGTTCACCACCATCGATTCTTAAACGAGTTATTACACGTGCCATCATTCGTGTAAGAACTCTTTCACTAAAATTATTTTCATTATGACAATTTTTATAAGCATCACATTCTAATTTATGATAAATATTATCTTTCATTTCACATTCATCATTACAATAAACAATTAATTTACATTCACGACATTTATTTAATGCAGGATTAAAACATGATGAACAACGACTTGTTAAAAATTCTTCTTTTAATGATGCAACATATGGAGCTTCGATTATAATTGACATTTTTTTTTATTTTTAATTGATACTAAGTTCATTTATAAAAGAAAATATTCATTATTTTGATAGTAGTATTTTGTTGAAAAATAAAAATACTATCATATAATGTCCTTGGATAAAATTACTACGTTTACTTACCTTTTATTTTATTCTGTGTATTTTATAAAATAATAGTAAAATAAGACAACTTATTTATTTTCATCTTTTATGCATTATAATCATGACTAAACTTGTCTCTTATCTTATTTTTATTGTTAATAACATAAAGCATCATTGATAAATAAATTTTTTTTTAGTAGATCAAAATATTTTGACGTAGCACTTTTTTTTTCTCATTAACTCATTAGATATAATGGTTAAGTTAGAAATTCTAGTTCATTTTCTATAAATATACACAGTAGAACATCTTCTGTCCAGCGAATATTTATACAGAAAATACAATGTCTAGTTTCCTTTTTTTCTAAGGTTACCTGCTCTTCTCCAACAAGAAATTCGCGGTAATGACGAAAGCTCTCGCCAATTGTCATAAAACAATATTTTATATAAAATACATGTGAAAGCTAGAGCTAATGTTGTTAGAATATATATCGTAGCCTACATTCATCAATATAGAAAAAAAGAACTTTGCCATTGATGATAGTGCTATTTGGTGAAATTCGAAATTCTTCTAATCTACATATATAAAGAAGAATGTTTGTCTGTTTGTTTGTCTGTCCGCTTATAACTTAAACCCGGTAAATGATAGCGTCACCAAATTTTCCACAATACTTTCCTAGGTCAAGAGGAAGGTCATAGGATGGTTTTCGACTCAAAAGTTTCATCTGAAGGGGGTGTCACTCCCGTCTATTGTTGGATTTACTACAGTAAATGTCTTTTTCAGAGAATTTGTGCGTATGATTTTTTCGGAGCATTTGCTGCCATTATTAGAATATTCACCTCTCAATATCACTTCTTTTGCACTGGTTGATAGTATAAAGTATGGCAATATGCATGAGTTAAGAGAAAGACAGTCACACACCCAACACTATTTGCTGAATTATCCGATTTAAAAATGAATATAAGTGTATGTACAGCGGGACATGTAGTAATAATAGATGAGAAGGTCTCAAACGAGCCTTCTATAGATCTTCTGTCGTTTTCTAACATAGTAAGTTTCCAGTATGGAGATTTCCCGAGCAACGCCGGGTACTATCGCTAGTGATCAATATATTACATTTATTCCACGAGTACAAATAATTATCTATATCACAACTGATTGAATAAATGAGAAAAGTTTCTTCCAAAACTGACACAATTTTAATTGTACTTTTTTTATAAAATGAAATAAAAAAATAATCGATAAATAGAAGAAAATAAATTTAATAGTTTCTTTAAATATAATTATTTTCGTAGAAAAATTTATCAACTAAATCCTGAAATAAATCAAAAAATATAAAAATCTGTCTTTTAGAGACATCTATAGTTTTAAGATAAGAAAGAAAATTTCAATGGCATAAATATATTTCTCAATGTGTTATCCAATGAGAAAAATTACGAAATTCGTCTGAATGAAATGAATAATAATCAAACGACTAGATATATATATTTGATTAAATAATAATATTTTTACTTTTAGTTAAATAAAATAAAAATGACAACAAAACGTGATTGGCATCATCAAGTTGAACACGAACGAAGTTTGTTATAGAAAATTCATATTTATTTATGTTTTTTTAATTATTTATATATATATAGTACCTGCTAATGAAGTTTATGAAACAAATGATGGAAAAACAATTCGTGTTGAATATCGAGAAGATAATGGAGTTATTTATAAAGTATTTTATTTTATTTTACAAAGAATAAAAAAGAAAAAAAACATTCTTTTTTCTTTTAGACAACAAAAACTTATAAAAATCAAAAATTAAAAGTTTTACCAATTGTTGCTGAACGAAAAGTAAAATAAAATCTTTTTTTTTCTACATTTTATAAATATAAAAACAAATTAATTTATTAGAAATGGAAAAAATTTGGAAATGTCGCAAATGATCCACCTGGTATAAATACAGCAACAACTAAAGTTGATGATGAAATAACAATGCAATTTATTTCCAATAAAGAAGTTTGTTTAAAAAAAAACAAAAAACATATTTTATTTTTATTTTATTTCTTAAGGATGATAAACAAGATGAAGAAAAACTTATTAAAGATGCTGTATCAACTTTACGTAAAGTTCAATGCCGATTATGTAAAGGTGAACATTGGACAACAAAATGTCCATATAAAGATAATCTTCAAGGTTTTGTGGATCAATCAAATGAAAAACCAAGTATTTTCTTTTATTTTTATTAATCAAAATAATTTATTTTCAAAAATTTAAAGGTGAAAATGTACCAACATCAACTACTAATACATCATCCCAAGGTCAAAATGCACCAAGTGGAACATCCGGTGAACCATCAACTGGTAAATGGGTTTCTGTATCAGCACGTCGTGCTGGCGCTGGTACAGCTTATCCAGGTGATCGAGGATCAACACGTGGTGGTCCTTATGCTGGTAGATCGAGCGATATGAGAAAACAAGGTTTGAGTATTTTTAAAAAAAAGAAAAATTTTATATTTAATAATTAATTCTAGATGAAGCAACTGTTCGTGTTACAAATTTACCTGAAGAAACACAAGAACAAGATTTACGAGATTTATTTACACCATTTGGTCCTGTTAGTCGAGTATTTTTAGCAAAAGATAAAACAAATAATACATCAAAAGGTTTTGCTTTTATTACATTTAATGAAAAGAAAGATGCACAAAAAGCTATTGAATGTGTTTCGGGATTTGGTTATGATCATCTTATTTTAAAAGTTGAATGGGCTAAGTAAGATTTTAAAAAGAAAAGAAAAATAAATTATTTTTATTTTGTTTTTTTATTTTAGTAAACCACAAAATCAATAAAGAAGATCATTGATCTTTTTCATACTAGATTTCCTTTTTTTTTTGTTGTTATTTCAACATTATTTTCATGAATAAAGAGATGGACAATGATTTTGTTCCGATTGAGAAGAATATTTATTTAGTTGTTTAAGATAATTTCGATTTGGTGATATTGTTGGACGAATTTTTGATATTAACATATAAGCTGATGAAAGATTATGACCATGATGTTCAATTAAATAAGCAATTACAACTATTTAAAAAAAAAAATTTGAAAATTTTATTAGGATTTCTACAAAGTTTCAAGTCGAATTTTGCATTTTGTTAGAAAATTATCCGATCTCAAAAGATATTCCCTCAGGGATATATTAAAGGTTTTTTTTATATTCTATTTAATAATAAAAATTAGTTAAAGATGATTACTTGCAACTGATCTTGATCTTCCATGTTTACAAAAAACTAAACATCGTCCATTATTTTGTTGATGACATTTTTCAATAAATTCATTTGATATTTGAAAATATTTTGTTATATTTTCATCAAGTCTATCATATAAAGGTAAATGAAGAAGTTCATAAGATTGATCAAGAATAATTTTAGTTAAACTTAAATTAATTAAATGTGTTATTTTAAGTTCATTTAATAATAATGGTGTACATGCATCATCTATTGAACCCACATAAAGAAAATCATTTATTATTGTAGACATTTATTTAGTTCGTTTTGTTTTGTTTTATGATTTGTGCTTTTTTCTTTTTTTTCGTTTCTTATCTTAAACGACCATCTGTCGCTATTTAACAATCACGTGGATATCATATCGATAAGAATAAATAAGAATAACAAATACATTTTTTGTTCTTAATGATACTTTAATATCATTTAATAGGTCATTAAAATAAAGAATTATTCGAATTATAATACATATTAAAGTTATTTCATATTACTGAGAGTGTGATATTCTAGATAGTTGAAAATTTTTCAAGAAAAACAGTTATAGTCAAAATAATGAATGTTTCATAATAAATGGTCGATTTTTATATTTCTTTTTTCTATCATCCTGTAGGTTTATTTTAGAAAGGAAAGATAGCATAAGATGTAGTGTAAAAAGGTTTATAAATTACATAAGATCGATTATTTTCTAGTCGTCATTTGGATAAAATTGTAAGCAATCGAATTTTGGAGTTTTTTTTATTATCCCTTTGAGGACGATTGTTCAACCAATGAACGAACGTTCTTTTAGATTTTATATTTAATATTGTCAGTGTGTATTGTGAATATTATCATTAAAAAATCTTTCAAGTCATTTTGGATTCATTTCCATAGGGAGGTACGACTGTGATCAAAATTGGACTGAGCTATTACAAAATTAACATTTGGAATATTACAAGTAATCACTTCTAACTTGATTCCAATGCAGAAAAGCGAAAGAGTATTATCCACTCTCCTTCTCCTAGAAGTAGTATCTCAACACCTCTTCAAGCTTACTACCTCAGTGACACCATTAAGATTATAATTCTTCTATAGATGTATACACAACAGTCTCTTCTATATCATTTCGGTTACTTTTTTCCGTTCATGAGTTATTGAAATATTTAGTAATTTTAAATATATGAAGTATGAATCAAATGTAGTGTTGAAGTTTTTTTTTGAATTGTTTGCTTGTAAAGATGACAATTGATGTAAATGTTTTTAAAATGCAAAAATCAAATTTGTTCTCTTTTTTTGTTAATATGAAATTTATTAAAAAGTATCAGAGAACGAATTACATTCTAATTAAAAAATTATCAAATTTTATATATCTTTTCTTTTCATTTGAATTAATGAATTCTATTCTATTAGCAAAAATATATCAAAGTTATGTTTATAACGATAAAAAAAAGACATTCATAGCACGCATAGCTAATATAAATGCTCGTGTAGTATCACTTATACATACTTTTAAATTACATTCGTTTCGTCCCGGAAATTATGGTTTTTGCCAGAGTTAACGAAAGCATGAAAGTTGATGAAATTCTCTACAATCTGGATATCAAAAGTAACAAAAATTCTGACAATGGTTTTGATAGTAAACGTCGAATTGACTGATTTTCGTTTACGAGTAATACAACAAATTTTCGCCAAATATGGAAGTCAACAAGGCATAAGAGATATCCGGTCTTGTGTAAACAATCCACTGAGAATGGCGGTTCGCCACTTTCCATCATTGATTAACGATGGAAGACGACGATGTGTTATATGTATTACGAAGTGTTTCTGTGATTATCATACGCTGAAAGAATTCTAATAACTTTACACAAAAGATATGATTATTAAGCTTTAGAAAGTGTAATCGCTATATATTTCTCGAAAAACTACCCCCCGTTCTGAAATTGTCAACTTTATTTAAAAAATAAAACTCTTCATTTTCATATAGAAATCTTCGTTGATATAACATAATCATTTAACATGTTTATATTAATAATATATTTGTAAAAAAACTTTTTCTAAGATCTAATATTTAGATTTGTTTTTAAGAAAGACAATTATCAATAGTAATTTTACCATATGTTTTTATTATTTTTAAGACAAAATTGCTTTTCTATCAACTGAATATCGTCTATACGTTGAATACTGTTTCTTGATGTTACATTGCTCGTAGTATCGCTATAGGGATACCAGTTCTTATACGATTATACTCACAAATACGATGAAAAGAACAACTTGTCTATTCTATCGATAAAAATTTGATAATTTAATCTGTATCATTGATTATTCATACTTTAAAAACTAAAAAGCAAAAAAAATGAGAGTATCAATTAAATTTAAATTTCA
The DNA here is from genome assembly GCA_022393335.1 of Macrotrachela quadricornifera. Classification (NCBI taxonomy): domain Eukaryota; kingdom Metazoa; phylum Rotifera; class Eurotatoria; order Philodinida; family Philodinidae; genus Macrotrachela; species Macrotrachela quadricornifera. The sequence continues at coordinate 1,674,832 of JAJEKB010021158.1, forward strand.
AAGTTAATCCGCTTTATCATTTGAAAATACTTATTTTTTCTATTAAAAAATATATTTATTGTCTAGGAAATAAATCAATTCTCTATAAAGTAAGTTATTTTTATTTTATATTTTAAAAATTAATTATAAAAAAAATCATGTTTCATGATAATATATCAATAAAATCATACAAGTACAAATTCTTATTTAAATTAAGTTCTTATATTTTATTCAATAAGAAAATTTATTTAATATAAATCATTAGTATAATAAATTAAAGGAAATGTCGTTTTTTCCTATAGGTTATATCCTCTCTCTCTCTGCTAGTTTATTTTTATTTCACTATTGTTTGTTATAAAATCACCGAACGAGACCTTGAACTTTTCGGTCTTAGCAGAATAATCAAGATTGTTTAAGGAAGAGTCATTTACATAGAAAGTACCGAAAAAAAAAGTAGGTAATATTCCAAGGATTTTGTTATTAATAGTTTGGCTTTTAGACAAAATAAGTGTCATATTCAGAATTAACAGGAACCTCTATTGTTCATCGTAAAATACTCTCTCTATAAAAAATTGACTCACATTCACCCTCAACCTTTTTGTTAACTAAATTTTATTCTTTGCTGTAAGGCAAAAAAATATCTAAGATCTGTCTGTATGATTATATATATATCTACACACTATTCCTAACCAAAAAAATGGTTAGACAGTCAAAAAAGTGTGCAGGGGGTATAAATGTCAGTTCCTTGATTATAATAATATAATGAATAGATATTCTAATTTTCTAAAGCTATAAGATAATTATAAAATACCATTGTATATTTAATTATTCTATTGCTTATAGTACACGATAGTTGTATTTAGAAAAAAAAAGAAAAGATTTAGTATGTTATTCTATATGATAGAATGAGTTCATCCAATTGTGAATATACTTAAATAACCCCAAATAATTGATGCTATAAATGGAAAGAATATATTATTAAATCCAACAGAGATTGTTTGATTAATTGTATCATTCTTTATTTTTATTATTATTAAGATAAACAGAAAAAATATTTGTTGTTTTTAATGACGTAAGATATAGAATGATTTTTATGTCTGATGAACATCATTTGTAAGTAATTTAATCGTATCATATAGATTCTTACGCATCAATTAATATATCTATATCTTTCTAAAGATTTTTTTCCTCTACTAATTAAGATAAATCTGACATTTTTTTTTCCTATCATTTTGTATAAATAGAAACATAGATAATAATTTTTTGTTGGTACGATCATATTGATCATAATGACAGTATATATTTTAACGATAGTAATTTGTCTAAAAGAGTCATGAATATAATTATCTATGATATATGGTAACTTGATGAGAAAAGACTGAATTATTATGTTGTTTTCTTTTTTTTTGTATGAATTTTAAAAATAAAATAAAATATATATGTATATATATGCATGTTGGTCGATAATGGTAGGATAAATATATATTTATTTCTTGTTTCCATTGTCGTCATTAGATTTATTTTTGATAATATTATTAAATCTTTTGGTTTTTAGTCAAAAAAATAATCACTAGTTGTATAGATCTATTTTTACGGCTAATTTTAGACTTATTTTTCTTTTCTTTTAAAGATTCTTCCGCTTTACTCAATGTAATATGAATCGATATATAAAGTATTTTTTTCTTTTTGGAAAGGAAAAAGAAGAAGAAGAAGAAAAAAAAAAAGCAATAAACATGCAAACGACATTTGCTAATCGGCAATCATATTGATAAATAAAAAAAAAAAGAAGAGTAATTTCTATTGAGCTTTAGTTTTTAAATATTGATAAAAAACAATTTTATATTATAAAGTAAGTATGATAGTTTCTATTGAATTTTTCATAAAATTCTTCTATATGAATCGTATTAATAAATCGAAGTATTTTTATGAATAAAACATCAATTAATTATTATTTTGAATGATACTTTCTATTTATACATGAAAAAGCACAATGCATGATCGACAATATTAAAGAAAGTAATTGACAAACGTCCAATAACATTTTCCGGCTTTTGACTATAGGAGAAATATATAAAGGAAGGTAAGGCAAGGCAATATTGTCTATATAAATGATGTTTTGTTTTATTAGTCTTATTGCTTTTTTTATTATTGTCAATATTGATAAATATTGTCGATCTAATTAAGATAGTGTGACAAAAGTTAATGAATATTAAGAAAAAAAAAAGAAAAAGAGAAAAACTAAAAGATTATTATAAGGATTCAATGAATTATGAATATATGAGTCAATCTGTCAATCTGTCTATCTCAATTATTCTTTATCCAGACTATCTTTAGGCATCTATTGGGAACAACTGAATACTTCTTTTTTGAATAGTATTATTCGAGCATAAATAATTTATTGTAATGTTATTCTATTTCATACATGATTTAAATTTTTAGTTGATTTTCTTTAAATGTATTCTATTTAGAAACAAAAAAAAAAGAAGATAATATTTTTCTTTTTTAAGTTTAAGAGGTTATATATTTTATTATTTTCTCTATAAGAATTTCTTCTTCTTTTTTTTTTAATATAATTTAAGAAGAAATTATTTTACTAAGTGGTATTGGTAGTCTTTACATATAATTAAAATGAGACAAATTTGACTTAGAAAAAAGAAAATTCATGATAAGGATTCTTTAGTCATTTTATAATTGATCTATAAGTAGATAGAGAGATTTAATATACTCTTTAGTTTGAAAATAGCTGAAAAAAAAATTTTCATTCATATTTATTTTATCTAATAAGAAAAGCAAGACTTTATTTTAATATATTGATTATTAATAAGAATTTGTTTTTTTTTTCAATACTTAAAGATGAATATAAAATATAGAAAAAAAAACGCATTAGTCATTTTCTGATATATAAATTTAAATTGACAGTATTCATTCATTTATATTAGAGATAACATATTGATGTTAAATACTGATGCAATTTAATCTACGTCAGATTTTAATATTTACATTTACTTTTTGATTAATTTAATTACTAGAAAACATTTCACTATATATATATATACTAAAAATCAGAGTTTTCATTCGAAAAATCATAATTTATTATAATAAATACTGACGCAAACGAATAAAGTATTAGTACACATTTACCAAATTCTAATCATATTCCATTTTTTCAAAAAGATAAATAATATACTATTTCAAGATAATGTCAAATATACATTTGACTTTAATTGACATATTCTCATTATTAAAAGCACATAGATCTTCTGCATTTTTTTTGTATTCATCCTTCTATAAATGTCATAGATTGATAATATTTTTCTATTTCGAATTTATTAATGTTTATATGACTTCGTTGTCATTGTCGTGTTAATGAATATTGTTTTATATTACAACATTAAACAAAAAGAGAAGAGAATTAATCATTGGACCATTTGAGCACATCTTAATAAAAATATACTTGAGAAAAGGCGAGTCATTAAAAAGAGAGAATAACAATTACATATTGTGTCTCATTTTTTTTTCCTTTTTTTTTATTAAATAGAAAAAAAAAAAAAGAATTCCTACAATTCTATTATTATATTCATCTTTCTTTAAAGAAACACTCAATTGGCCACATAGGACTTGGCTATCCTCTTGACAATAATACTACAACTCAGCTCGAATCGGATGCTATTTAGGAACGTGTTGGAAATAATTAATTGAATGAATGAGAGAGAGAGAAAGAAAAGCTTTTCCAAAACAAAAAGAGTTATGTTCTATGATGAACTTTTATTTTCTTCTAAGATGCTTTTAATAAATAGTTTAAGTCAACAGTATGAGGTATGATTTTTGTTTTTATAAAATATATGTTGATAGAGTATGATTTTATATTTCTAAAAACTAATATTATGAAAAAGAATATTTTCATCTTATTTTTGACGTGATCAACTAAAATATTTATAAAGAATTATTTTTATAAGATAAGATGCAATTTTTTATCTCTAATCACGCAAAAAAAACAAAAGATTTTTGGAGTTTAAATTATTTTTTTCTTTTTTATTTTAATAATTGGTATATATAAATTAAATAAAAGGAAATAATTTTTTATTTCTCGATTCAGGTTAAATAGAAGAAAAGAAAAGATTTATCGATCTTTTTTTTTATGATTTCTTATTCAAGATAATAAGTTCAATTCTCTTCATAAATCACAAAAGATTCTTTTCACATCTTCATTTCTTTTTTTAAATGATTATATAAATAGATTCCTAAGAAGAAAAAGCTTCTCACATAAAAATTTATTTTTTCTCTTTTTTAGATTGAATATGTTGTCTTATATAATAACAACTGAAATAGTTGATTGGATTTGTATAATAATGATTATACTTGGTACACTTGGGAATATTCTTGGTTTAATTGTATTTTCATCTCGAAAATTTCGTCGAACAACATACGGTCGATTAGCTATAACATCATTAATAATAAATCTTTTATGTGTTTTTCGTTATTCACTTTTACTTCATTCAATAACACGTCGTTGGTTAGCATATAAAGCTGCTCAAACATGGTTTAGTTGTAAATTATATAGATTATCATCTTGTTTAAGAATGTTATCAGCATTTGTAACTGTTGCATGGACATATGAAAGATTTAGTTATGTAACAAAAAATTATCATTTTTTTAAAACAAATCATTTTATAAAAAAATGTAAATTTTATATTATGATTTTATTATCTTTAATTATTGTTACAATACTTACTGGACCAAATGTTTATTTTTATCAACCATTATTAATTAAAATGATTCATCCTTCAATAATATCTCAACAAAATTTAAGCAGGTATAACATATTTTGTTTTTATCTATCTATTTGATTTAATATATATATTAATTGTCATTAATCATATTTATTCTAATATTAGAATATAATCAACTTGTCATGTTCTTTTAATATAATTCATTTAAATAAAAAAATGTCAATGAGGTCATTATATGTCATCTAATATACGCATTCTACTTTATGTCATTTACATCACATTTGAATAATCATATTTCATGATTTTTTTTCACTAAAAAACAACCGGTTAATCTCATTAAGTTCGCCTTCTCACAAGCCAGCTTTCTTATATTTCAACTAAAAGTTCAGAGAATATTAGTCTAAGCTAAGTTAAAATATATTCTTAATTCTTCAATAAACTAATGAATTATAATCAATTTATTGGTCCATAAGTACCATGTACATAGGTACAGTTTTCAGAATAAAAATATGAGTTAACAAGAGCAAAAGAGATATATGATATGAGAATGGGTTAAAATCTATCTTTAAATAGAATATTATCGATTGTAATCAGTAAGTATTAATATATTCTTTTGAAGAACAGAAATATGTATTAAACTCATCTCTTTAGAAAGTTTAATTATTTGTATAGATTAACAAATTCTACAAAATTAAAAGAATATTTTCATACAAATGAAGATTTAATAAATAATGAAAGTTATAATTATTCATATCAAATGAGATGTGGATTAAAACAACCAATATCTCTATCATGGGAAAATTTTTTAAGTCATGTTAGTTTTGGTTTTAATTATACAACATTTCGTTCAATATTTTCTGAAATAATTCCATCATTATTAGTTATTATATTTAATACAGGTTTAATAATTCGTGTTATTCAAGCAACATTATCATTTTCAAAAAATAATTCATCTATTAATATTCGTCAAAGTCATAATGGTTCAATTCATAGTAAAGATGGTACTGATGGTTTAATTGTACATAATAGACCGCGTACATCATGGATGAATATTGTATTAATAATACATTCATGTCTTTTCTTTTTTTCATCATTAACAGCAACATTTGTACATTGGTCAACATCAGATCCACTTTTATCACATTCAATAAGTGTTGTTATATTAGCTAATTGTTCATTAAATTTTTATGTTTATTGTTTAAGTGGAAAATCATTTCGTAATGAAATAAGACGATTATTATATGATTATTTTCAAATATATTGTCAATTAAAATTTATGAATTTATTTCGAACAAAATCTCAACGTGAACATGTTACACAAACAATTCGTATGCGTTTAGTAAAACAAAGAAGTACTGTTATACATCAACAAATGAATACATATACACGTACAGCTTCATTTACTCAACGATATAATTAATATTTAATTATTTTTTTTTTTATAATCGATAAATATTATTTTAGAATATCTAAATAGAATCTTTTTTTTTTTTTCTAGATATTTTCATTTGAAAAATTATTTCTATAAATAAAATATCAATTAAGCTATTTATAAGTTAAGATATTTAAATAATTTTAAAGAATAGATCAAATACTTAGGAAAATTCAAAAGTAGTTTCGTCATTATATTAAAGTCTTGATGTGATCTGTTTTTTTTTTTGCGTAATGTAAGGAATTAAGACCTTGATGACACTACTTTTGAATTGCTTTAAGTGGATATATTTATTAAATTTATTGAGATATATTAATAATGAATGAATATTTCAAAAGCTTTATTATATTTCTGACGTTATTCAATAACATTAATAATCAATAAGTACATTCATTTAATATTTTTTTTTATTATAGAAAAATTTTATTCGTGTATAAAATATTAACCTTTTATTTCCCAGATTTATATGTAAGCACAGTACCGTTTAACAAACAATAAGAATTCATGTCAAGAAGACCGGTTGAACCGGAAAAGCCGATAGTTAACCATGGTTCATCGATAATCTTGCAATGAACTATATAATATAGTAGAAAATGAATGACTATACAGAACGGAAAAAAAGATATATGCATGTGCTGTATTATTTATTTGCTGAAAGACATAAATACATAATAGTGATGACAAAGTTCAAATGAAATTAAAGTCATATGAATCGAAAACTATCTGTTAAATTTTGCTATATAAAGATTAAGAAAACAGAAGCAAACGGTATCGGTCTGGCAAAACCATCGATTTTTATCTAACTAAAGATGGAGCCAGATAAATAATTATTAGTTAGAAGATTAACCAATACAGAAAATAAGAATATCATCTAAATCGAAAAATCTTTATTTTATAGAAAAAAATGATACGATTGATCATTGGTTTTTCAATCATTTATATCAATATAGAATGTCTTAAAAAAGAAAAGAAGATTGGATGAAATAATTTACAAGTTATCTTATATGAATCAATCCTATATTTATTTTAGATGTTAAAAATATTAAATAAATATTTATTAAAAAATGTTCGTTATTTATCAATAAGTAAGTCTAATTTAGTTGAATCAAGTAGAAATATTCAAGAAATTCTTAAAATAACAAATGATAATATAACAATATGTAAATTATTTTCTGACACATTAAATAATATTCATAATGAATATTTATCAAATAAAATTGCAACATCAACGAAAAATTTATATCAAATAAATTCATCGAAATTAAATTCAATTTATAATCAAATTGAATATGAACGAAAACAACAAATTGGAGATTTTAATAATAATAAAAATTTTGAAAAATTAATTATTCATTTACGTTATATACGTTATTTAGAAATATGTTTTATATATCGTTTAATAACATATGATATAAATATACCATTAAAAGAATCAATTAATTTAATTATTAATTTAACTAAAAATACAAATTATATTAATTCATTAACATTTATATGTGAATTAACATTTTTTGTTTATTTTTTATCTTCATATTATTCATTATCATATGTTAAATCATTATTATCAAAAACATTTATTAATAATTATTTATTAAATTATTTATTTATAATATTATCACAAAAATCTTCATTATTATTAGTTAATCAAATTTGTTTAACACTTTATTCTGTTGGAGAAATTCCATTAAAATCAAATATTTCATTATGGTCATATAAAATTTTAAATTATCTTTATAATGAAAATATTGCTTCATTATCAATAATTAAATATTTAATATTAATTCAACATTCATCTATTCAACAATTTTCATTAAAAAATATTGAAATTTTAAATAAATATTTAAATCAAACAGGAATTTATCAAGATAATTTATATATTATTTGTCAATTACTTATTCTTATATCTTCATATAATTATTCACATGAATTATTTCATAAAAATGTTATTGAAAAAATTCGAATATCTATACATAGTTAGTTAAGGATACGCCACTCTCTCTCTTTCTTTTTTTTGTTTATTTATTCTGTCTAACATGTAGTATGTACTAGAAGAGAAGACTTTATCTATTTATACTTAGAGAAAAAAAATAATTAGACTCAGATAAAACTTTTTCATAGGAATAATGAATGCAAAAGATAACTTCAGATTTTTAGTACGTATTAATTGAATCCAAGAAAATAAGTAAATATACAGGATGATAGAAAATTCCATAGACTTTTAAAAGAATGGAATTTTTTAGTGAAAATAAATTCAAAATCCAAAGTCTAACTAGTTTTTTCCGTAGGTATAAATAGATAAAGTCTTAGTGCATCATCATGTTGGCGGCCTCTCGTATTATATATATATCACCATTAAAATCAGTCTTTCATACGTACTACTCAATTGTGTTATGGATCACTACTCTTTAACTTTATCTGATCGGGGTGGTACTTTTCCCACAGATATTTGAGACTATCCTACACAGGTAAAATCGTCCGTTTTCATTTTCAACTTATCCATCCAGATTTATAGGGCCTCGCCTTCGAGATCTAAAAATGATACAAAAAAAGAGAGCGAGAGTGGTATCTTTAAGTAATTTAACAAAAAAGAAAGTTTTATTTCTTCTTTTTTTAGAAGCCGATAGTGTATTTGATATGAAATTATATTGTCAATTAATTTATTATTTATGTTTAAATGATCCAATAAATCGATTTAATACACGTTCAACTATTGTTGAATTAAGTAAAAAAGTAAATGAAAATATTGATAAAGAAACAAAATATCCTCAATGGATTATTCAAGCACAACATGGAATGATGCTTTTAAATATTTATAATTATCAACTACTTTTTTCTACTCTTCAACAAAAATTTTTTCCATTACTTTTTCGTAAGTTGAAATTATCAATTAAGTTCCACCTATATATAGTCATCTACTACCGATTATTCATATATTCAAATAAAAATTTTTAAGATTTGTTTTCGTTTTTATGAGAAAATTGGAAGATTAAATTAGTTAATTAATTTAAATATTTAAAATTTTTCAAAACAAAATATTTTTTGTAGGAGATTTAGGTGTTTATAGATGGTCTATTCAACGACAATTATTTGATATTCATTATGCATTATCTCTTGATCGACCGACACTTACAACTCCTTTACTTAATTCTCAAATGCTTTCTTTTGCTACGAAAGTAAAAATCATTTTATTATCTATATATAAATTCAGTATTACATACAAAAGAATGAATTCATATAGTTCTTTCGATAATAGTTGATCCATTCGAATAGCTCACGAGGAAACCTCTTCAATTACCAAATCATATTCGGATTGGGAGTATGTCTAGCTCATTATAACATATGTTAAATACATACTTGTGACTTAAAAGTGATTTGATAGTTGAGATTGTTTTCTCGTCAGCTTAGATTTCAAGAACGGATCTCTTTCACAATTCTTGAAGTTGAGCTATGCAAAATTTTTTGTTAAATATTTAGAAAATTCATTCCAGTTATCAAATAATTCTTTTAATGGAATTTGATTGAACTAAATGTATGAGCTGAATCTGGTCTATTCCTATCACATACTGATAATAATATTGGATACAATGTCACTTTTAATTAATAATTAAAAATAGATTTCAGATGAATATCGATCATCGATTCGACCAAATCAAAAATCATATAATCAATTTTTAATTGAATTAAAAGAATTATTTAATAATATATATGGAAATAATACATGTCAAATAATTGATACAAGTAAAATTTATCCGTATATACTTTTTGATTGTAAGTATATGAATATTTAATTGTATATTAATTAAAGATATAATCTTAGTTCTAGAAGTAAATTTACCAGATACAGATGAATTGAAATCAATAGGTATAAACACAAAACAACGGTCAGTGTTATATTTTTAGTAGTGAAAGAAACTTTTCTTTTATATTAAATATAGAATTGGTGTAATTCCAATATTAAATTCAATGTTAATAAGACAACAACGATCAAATGGATCTTCAATTCGTGTTTTTAATGCACATACATCAATGCGATATCGATTAATTGAAAAAAATAATTATCGTGTTTTACCGGTTTGTATTTTGTTTTTTAAATTTTATTTTAATAAAAATTTTGATAAATTAAATAGATATTTCATGGTGAATATCTTCGTACAATACGTGATAATACATTTAAAACTCTTTTTGAAACAAATATGGCTTTAAAAAGTATTCCACATCAGTCAGATAATGATCTTTCATTTCATTCATGATATAATTATCAATGTTTTTGTTTTTTTTTGATACTTATATTAATAAAAAGTAACGAACTTTTTTTTTCATAATATGAAGTTTTTGAACGTCTAGTTTCTATTTCAAATTATTTAAAAAAGCTATACAATTGTTTGTTGATTAAATGAAATACATATTATTGAATGATGAGTTTTAGGTTTTAACGAATTCTTTTTTTAGATTAATATATTCTTTTTTTATTCTATTTAGATATAAAATGGAAGATAGAATTAAAAAAATTCTTTTGAATGAATATAATTTAAATATAGATAAATTAAATTTACTTGAAGGTGGTTTTTGTCCAGATGAAACATATTTGCTTATTACTTGTGAACAAATAAAATATGTTGTTAAATATATTGAATATTCTCATAGTATTGAACATCTTCAAATGATATTAAAATTTGAAAATTTTTTATATGATTCATATAAATATCCATGTCCACAAATAATTCTTTCTAATAAACAACAATTTGTTATACGTGATAATAATCGTTTTCTTTTTGTTCAAAAATTTATTGAAGGAATAGAACCAACAAGAGATATACTTGATAAAGATGATACTTATTTACATAAAATGGGTTATCTTTTAGCACAATGGAGAATTGCTTCTCGTTCCTATTCATCAGATATTCATTTAGAAGAAAATCAAGAATTAACGGATGAATGGTGGGAAAAACAACAAATTAATATTGTTGATCATTTTCTTTTATCAAATTTTATTCAATGTAAACAATATTTAATTAATTTGAATGGAAATTTTGAGCGTGGACTTATTCATAATGATTTTCATACAAATAATTCAATAATGACAAATGATGGAAATATTTTTATCATTGATTTTGTTGATGCATGTCAGTCGTTGTTTGTTGCTGATTTAGCCACATCTCTCTTTCATCTATTGGTTGATAAACAGAAGGGAGAACAAAGAGCAAAAGCATTTTTACAAGGTTATCAAGAAATAATACCATTAACATCAGAAGAAATAAATGTTCTCGATATATTTGTTCGATTTAAATTAACTTTGTCTATTATTGAAGATACACGAGATTCAATTGATCCAAACGATCCTTTTATTCAAGCCTGTTTTCACTTATTGCATACACTCAATAATAATTCGAATCTGGTAAAGAATCTATTACATTAATTAAACATATTTCACATTAATTGTATAATGCAACCAAAAATTCTGATTATTTTTTTAAAAAAAATTAATATTGTTTAATCTATATTTATAATTTTGTTTTTTTTTATTGAGAAATTAAAGATGAATTTGTTGAAAATTACTTCAAATTTATAATAGAAAATCTTTTTGATTGAAACCAACGCTCACTAACTATAAAGATTGAAACAAATGATCATTGTATGTGTAACCATATGTATGCTTCTAGTATGGATAGTATCAATATTATAAGCGCTTATAACACTGGTTGTTCTCTTTCTCTCTCAATTGTGCATCATTCACTGATATAATCTTGAATTTTAGATGTTCTACTTGTAGATCTTCAGGATTTACTGTTATCGGTACAGAACAAATTGTTGTATTTAGGATAAGCTAACAATTAGAAACACATAGGAGTTCTCTTAATAATAAACAATAGTGTTTTTTATCTTTAATCATGATATATCAGTTTTTTTTCTACAATTATTTGTTTCTTCTCGTTGATCTATAAATCTTTATTATTCTGTAGATAATACTACTTATGGTACTAATTTGATATGAGTGAAGGATAAAAAAGAGTTTCATTTAGTTATCAAGCCAGTATATGCCGATTTTCTACTCAGAGAGGTGGAAAATAGTTTAGAAGGATTTAGTGAATTGTTGGTTAGTTATCGTGTAATACATGTACAGAAATGGTAATGAATTATTAACTTCTCCACAGATTAATACTATATCTTTATTTTAACTATTGAATATGTCAATTATATTATTTATATTATAAACTTTATTTACACTCACGAAGATATCATTAACAAGTCTTTTTCAAAAAAGAATACCACATCTTTTCAGTCCCAATATCAACTTGTTTTCTGCATAATTAATTTATATATATATATCAGCAAACAATGAAGCTAGAGGTGAGCCCACAGCAACTCCCTTAATCGGCAAATAAATTTTGTCTATTAAAAATGTTCTTCTATTCTTTTGTTAATATTTTTGAAAGGTGTTTCGTTTCATTTGCACTAGCATTATATTATTTACATAGTACGTTACACTGAAACCTTAACGAAAACATCAATAATACCAAATAAAATAATTTTTATATGAGACGTACCAGTTTGTCAATAAATGCAAGCATATTAATTGTTAACATGTCATTTTTCTGAAGATAATTTAATCTGTTAGCTTGTAGTCTAATATGTGAGAAGTTGAAAATATAGATTGAAGCGGTAGACATTATTTCATTTTTAGCGAAATATAATCGAGTCGATATTAAGTTATCAATTACTATTTTGTGTGCGTCTTTTTCTTGATAGTTGTTTTCTATCTGCACAACAACCTAATATATTAACAAAACACGTTTCAATATTACTTATGAATTACAGTAGTATAAATATTTGTATTCGATAAAAAGAAATTTAACGCATATTCACTTCTTAAAACTATTTGTGACAAATTTATTATGGTGAAATATTAAAGTCCATTCTAATGATTGATGATTAGTATTTTATCATATATTTATTTAGTACTTTTTAATTATAATTTTTTAATTAATATTTTTGTTTTGTACCATTAATTTCCTATAAGCTTTTTCATTCTAAAAACAATAATATAGTTTAAATCAAGATTGATCATTAATTTAAGGCCCTTTGATCAGTCAAAACAAACAAGATAAGTTATCTCTTTTGATGTTTTCATTCATGGCAGAGCATAATTCGTAATAAGCATCAAAGGTCCGTTATTAATACAGATACATCGATAGGATTTTAATTTGTACGAATTTTGGTATTATTTTTTCTAGTTAATACACTTTTTAAAAAATCGAATGTAGCCTCGTTTTGGAAATCTTCAGTTGAAACGTACTATAAAGAAATACACTTTTAGTAGTATATGATCTCTACTGTTGTCTAGTAAAATGTTTTTATTCTATTATTGCTCAATAAACTTATTAATAAATAACAAAGTATAAGTATTTGTTAAATGTACACTCGAATTGACACAGCCATAAAAAAAGATAACTAATGAATGTCTGTACTATTATTTATTTATTCAGTTTTACTATTCTTTTCATAAAACTTCATTATACATTGAATCTCAAAAATTACGAAAGATGAATCTAAATGAAAATAATTTAAACTGGATTATGAACAAATGAAACTTATGCTTTTGAGCGTATGCCATTATGGTATGAATATCTATCCTTATTCTGATAGTAATTTATTTCGAAATTATATCCTGTTATAGCTTAATGATATTAAGTGGTCGTTATAGTTGAGAATTACTCGATTAAATTGTCATATTCATTATTTATGGTTGTGCCAGTATTGAGAGTATTATTACCTTTCTCATTTGAGTTATATGACCGGTATGAGTCAAGTCTGTTTGATCAACATCATCACGCTCTTATTGAGAACAAGAAAGAAGACAATCTGATAAATTAGTTTTCATTTAGATGCAGTTGACATAAGTCTTCCACGGTCCATATCAATTCCTCCTAAATGATATATGTTTATGTACCTCATATTGATTGTATTTCTACATACGTAGGTCTTGTTTTTAATTTTTTCAAATATTCATTCCAGGCTCGTTTGTTTATTGTTACATGGTTGTTGGGTTGAAGATTGTTTAAATTGACACTTTATTTCTGTTCATTTTCATGTTTCAATCTAATTTATAATGCTATATTTATTTGCTGTTTTGTATGGAATGTAGTTACCACTATTTATATTTGATTGATTAACTACAATACAAATATTTTGAAGTTTCTCCTATTTCTTCAACTTCTTTCGAATTGCATTCATTATTTCGCGTTTTAATAGTTCACAAGAAGATGAAAAAAAATTAATTATTCGTTTATTATCGATGTTGTAATCGGCAATTTTAATTTCTTACTAAATGCTGAAGTACTGCTACATATGGAAAAAATCTTCATCAACATACAGCTACCCTTCTTTGGTCGTTTACTGGTTGTTAAAATAACTCGAAGTTCAAATTTATACGCGTGAGAATTTTGTCCCATGGCTGCGTTAAAACAACAATATTTTAATAATCTTTTTAATCTAAATTGATCTTTTTTTCCTATTGTAATGTCCATATTTAACATTTGGTATATCGTGTTCAGATACGACATCGACTGTAGATACTATAGAATATGAGCTATTTCTGTGCGTAATAGTTGAACTAGACGTTATGACAGATAGAGCTGTGATAGTAGTGTAACGAAAAAATAAGAGAGGCTGCTCTGTCGTTTGATATAAGATAGTTTAGTGTCTCACGACGCGATATTATTTCGGCTATGTTCTGCACTCAAATGTATCTATCACACATATAACGTGTGCTTATATACTAGAGAGAGAAAGAAGAAAAACGACACAATGAATTCGGAAAGAGAAGGAAAGAGACAAATATAAAAGATACAGAAGAAGATTGCACGTTGCACAAGAAGTGATATACAAAAGGATGCCCGTTGATTGTTGCAAGTTCAATTCGTCTTATCGTGTCAACATAATGTCATCTTTGGTGACATGTCATAAAAAAGACGTTCGTTCTTTGATACATCTTCAATTAACTTTGTTTTAATTGAATAATGAATTCCTTGGCATAAGTAGAATCTAGTATTAGTAATAATATAAATAAAAATATACGTTTCACTGGAGTTCCTTACTCGTGATGGTTTCATTTGTTGTTGGTGCTCATGATCAATAATCTTGCAAGAAATTTGAAGTAGAATTTGAATCTATATTAGTTTCGTTATTAGTTACAACTACTGTTATTCTTTCACTTATGACTTAGATCGAGACACAATGAATATAGACTATCAAATTTATCTCTTGCAAATTTATGTGAACAATATGTTTCAATAAAGTCAAGCTGTTGCAACGATAATTGATTTGCTAATTTAAATTATTCATTTATTCGGTCTTAAAAATTTTTTTTTCTAGTTTCACTATATTTCAAGTTTGAAAAGGCAAAAAGAAACATGAGTCTTAATGATGATGAGGTTGATCGACAGGTTCGTTATTTTACCACATGAAAAAAATTGATCAAAATATATTTTATATAGATTCAACAAATGATTGCATTTATTCAACAAGAAGCAGCTGAAAAAGTTGAAGAAATTGAAGCAAAAGCTGAAGAAGAATTTAATATTGAGAAAAGTCGTTTAATTTCTCAACAACGTGTTAAAATAATTGAATATTATGATAAAAAAGAAAAACAAATTGAATTACAAGACAAGATTCAACGTTCACACTTAGCTAATGCAAGTCATCTCTCAATTCTTAAAGTTCGTGATGATTATGTTCAGGATTTAAAAGAAGAAGCAAGAAAAAAACTAGCATTTTCAACACATGATCGAGCAAAATATATAACTATTCTTTCTGATTTAATTACACAAGGACTGCTTGTACTCATGGAACCAAAAGTAACTGTCAGATGTCGATATGATGATTATGGTCTTGTTCAACGACTTATTCCCGATGCTATCCGACGTTATAAACAAGAGTTTAAACAAAAAAAAATTGATGTTACAGTTGATGATAAAAAGTTCTTATCTGATGATTTGTAAATGATTCATTTACTTTATTCAAAATCAACTTGTTTTTTTTCCTATTTTAGAGCTGGCGGTGTGGAACTTTATGCAATGGATGGAAAAATAAAAGTGTCAAATACAATTGATACTCGTTTTGAGATGATTTTTCATCAAATGCTACCTGAAATTCGAGATGGGCTGTTTGGTATTAATCAAAATAGAAAATATTATAATTAATATTTAATCAATTTGATGTATTTTGCGTTCTCCTTTGATAAAACCTCATTGAAATGCAGTCATTCATATTTCATAACTTTGATCTTTGTTAAATTTTTGTTTAATGACAAATTATTTTAAATAATGGATTTCTTTTTGACAAGGGAATTGATTTTTTCATCAAATACATGAAAAATATTATTTTAGTTGAAAATGAGATTTTTTTTCACATATGTAAGTCGTTCATTTAATAGATGTTTGTGCTTGTTCAATACGAAAAATAAATAATATTACGGGTATATGAATGATGTTTCATACGAGTTACTGCAGTAGATTTATGTAACTAATATAGATAGCGAAAAGAAATGAACTAACAAAACTAAAGCAATGTCATCAATATTAATATACAATGAATACATCTAGACCATTGTTTTATAGGATAAATATAAAAGAAAAACCGGATCGTAAGAGTAAGATTTACTGTTTTTCTATCTAGGCAACATCGAATATGTTAAAAATGTCTTAGCACAAATTAATCCTATAATGTTGATTTGTATTGAAGATTCGTTATGAAATTTTTTAGAAGACTCACAATAAAAACTCTCACAGAGTTCTTGTAATAAATTTTTTAGTGGGCCAAAACTGAATTACTACGAAATGAGGCAATATCCCATTGTTTTGAAAGAAATATAAATGATATTGACTTTGATTATTTTTATTTTAACTCAGAATTAACAACCTATGAAACTATGAATTTCTTGCCTATTTTGTTCAAAAAGGATCTTTGAATTGTGCTGGTAAATTTATTAAATAACGAAAAATAAAAATTCTTCGTAATGTTATCATTACTCATTATAAAAATTGAAAGAGGTTTCAGAAATTATAAGAATGCTGATGAATTCTGTTCTTCATACTATACAGAAGAAGACGAGTTGAATAAATTAAGAGATGAACTAATTTAATTACAAAGTAATTTGTTTTGTATAATGCAGAAAAAAGCTCATAAATAATAGCCATTGATATCCACAGTAATCAACAAACGATCTTGAGAGTACTTCAACAAAATTTAAAAATGAAATGCTATCAAAAAAGGTATTGTATTTAGATTAGAGAGAATTTTGATCTTGGAATAGTTCAAAAAAATTATGCTTACTGATGAGAAAACGTTTACTCAGAGCGAATATTTTAATTTAAAAAATGATGTTATATGACATATTAATAGATCAGAAGTAGATAAGGACAACTAGAGATGGGCAGCTCCTACCATTTCTAATGTACCGAACATTAACGCATTAGATTGTTTCATAAGAAATCATATCAATCAGAACATTGCTTTTCAAAAAAGGTTAGAACAAGAACAGATTTGAAAAAACAAAACGAAGAACATATGCGAAAAAAATGATGTGAATTATCGTAGTAAAGTGATAGGCACTTTACTTCAAAGAGTTCGTGCAATTGACGAACCTAACGACAACAATATCTTTAATAAACATTTGTAATTTTTTCATATTGCTTCACTACAGTTCTTTTTTGAAGAATATATCACTATAGTACGCAAAATTATGGAATATTATATCATTTCCTAGTACATCGAATTACTTTAATACGAAAACTTTTTTTTATTACAATTCTTGTGGAAAATGTCATAGCACATGCTGTAAAAATAAATCAACATTATAGGATTATCCATGCTGAGATATGTGCAAAATACTCGATGCTGCATCGTTTTGGTTCATAAGATATAATACAATAGGATTAATGATATCATCTGATTTTTCGCATATAATATCTTTTATTTTTTGTTTACTAAACGATTGTTCATTGTGCGATATTGATTGAAATTCACGCAGAAAAAATTAAGACAAAAAAGAATGGACATCTTTTTTTTGTCCGTCTATTTCTTGTCTCCGACAGATTTGATTTCCGTATTGTCAACAATGAACAGCCAACTGCTTACAGGCTCTGTCACACCATCAAAAGGTGCATTAAGTTCCAATTTCTTTCCATTGGCTAGTGTAACTTCGATGTGATTGATAACTTCACGGATATTGTATGTACCACAGGTGACGATTTTCTCTAAGGTATAACGTTTTTGACCCTTGGACACATCAAGTTCAGAACGCGTTCGTTTGGTTTCACCATCTTTTTTAATCTCTTCATAGAGGAGTACCACACGAATATCACCATCCGTATCATTTTGGATGATGCATGAGTATACTTTACGACGATAATCAGTGCTTGACATACTCGTGTTGATGTATGATTGTGTATATCTTTAATGATTGAGTATTCATTGATGCGTGGTAGTAAAAGGATAAAATAAATGTGCAATAGTTTCGTGACAAGCATTAAGCTAGTTAGTATCCAATCATAAAATCATTTCTAGCATGATTTGTTAACAATTGTATTTACATCAATAGATCCATACTGAAAAATACAGAAGAATGTCCTTGCTACTTAAAAGATTCATATCGATAATTATGAAATAGATGTCGTGAATTGTCAAACATTAAAAATTAACTAGTACTAGCGACACATTTACTTCTGATAGATGCCTGAGAAAACAATTGATAGACTCATTGAGAGAAAGTTCACACAAAATCAGTAGTCCGAAAAGACTCGGGAATCAGAGTATGATGAGGTTTTGTCAACCGATAATTAAGTATAATTTTATCTTAAGAGAGGGTCCATGAGGCCATCGACCTACCTTGCATCCAAAAAATTTTTCTTTTTGAAATGAGTTAGACCAATTGAAAGAGCGTAAAAAGTTATGTTAAAAACCAAATTTTTAGCTCTTTATGTAAGCTTAATGAAGAGATACGAGAAACTCTTTGAACATACCATCCGATATTATTAATAAATTTCGAAAATTTTATAGAATTCTATTTATCACTTTAAGACAACATATATTGCTATGAAAGACCCATATATTTTAGTATGAATCAACGTATCTCGATCAGATCTATTAAATGGGCCATCGTAGAACAAGATTCTCAAGTGTAAACAGTGCTGAAATAGTCTCTTATGTTTTATTTTTTAGTTAAAAAATAGTCGTTTTTATCGAAATTTTTTATGTTTTTGATCTAAAAGTACATCAGAGTAACGGCCTTCCAAAATTCTTTTATAAGCAAAAGATAGCCCGTGAAAAACTGCATCT
>JAJEKB010021158.1:1714307-1730832 GCA_022393335.1 Macrotrachela quadricornifera
CTGTAGTATTTGCATATAATACAGGAACACATGCAACAACTCAATATTCACCATTTCAATTATTATATGGTCGAGAACCAAGATTACCTACTGATGGAAAAAAATCTTCATTTACATTTAATAAACCAAGTGATTATTATGAACAACTGAAGAAAAGTATAAAATTGATACATGGATATGCTCGTGAAAATATGCTTCGTAAACAACATAAGTATAAAGCTCAATATGATAAACAACGTCCTGATCCTCATTATGCAATAGATGATCGTGTTTTAATTAGAAGGCATGGATTAAAAAATAAATTGGAATCAAAATTTTCAATTACACCACAAACTATTATCCGCACACAACATCCTGTTTATATTGTTCGAGACGAGATAACTCAGGTGGAAACACAAGTGCACATAAATGATATTAGACCTATTTATATTCAAAATTAAATTGAAAAAAAAAAAAAAAAAAAAAAAATAATAAAAGAAATTTTTTAAATAATAATAATCAAAACAAATCAACAACCTCAAACTTATTGATATTATATTAATATTCTTATTAGTATTTTTCATCATTTTTATTTTTTATTGATTGATGAATATTTTTTATTGATGGTGGAAATGAATTAGTAAATGATGTTAATGTTAGACCAAAGTAAATGTATGCGCAACGTTTAATATGGAATAGCATTTATCATCGGTTAATTGGATTAATTGATATTTTAATAAGAGCTCATTAAAAAATCAATTGTATTATCAAATCCAAATGGAAAATTAATAATAATAATATTTACAATTATAAAACAAAAATGATAATGACTCATTGATGGAAACTTTCTTTAAAGGATTGTTTCTGAACAAAACCAATCATATTAAGTGATAAATTTGTCCTTGACCTTAACGACATCCTTAAGTTATTTATTTAATATGTACAATTCTCTTATATATGTATCAACAATTTTATTGGTGATTCAAGGATATGATTCATACATATGTTGTTTATTTTATTTTAACCCATTTAATTGTTTGTTTAATCTGTGATTTCATTGTTCAGCTGACCTTGTTTAATGGATCAGCTGATCAATTGTTGTTCATTTACATTTATTAGTGATTCATACGCTTAATCATCTATCAAGTTAAATATTTAGAATCAGCTGATTATGCTGATTGACTTATTATAATGAATATATTTTTTTATTTATTGATCATTTATTTGTTATTTATTTAGATTATTCAATTATTATTTTACATAGTACATTCATTCATTCATTCAATTGATACTACATCTAGTCAAGTTCTTCACTTATTTGTTCGTTTATCTCGTTCATCAACATTTATACAATCGCTAGCGATTCATTTTAATTATTATTAAATCATTATATTAAATCACCTGAACAAATATCATCATCTTCAAGTCCAAATCAAATTCTTTATCTTAGCGTTCATTATCACATCATCATTCATCTCATCATTCATTACAACATTCACCATCTTATTCACCATCTCATTCACCATCTCATACACCATCTCATTCACCATCTCATACACCATCTTATTCACCATCTCATTCACCATCTTATTCACCATCTCATTCACCATCTCGTTCGTCATTTAAACATCAAGAAATGAATAACAATAATCAAGAGGAATATCCACCATTTCATGTTCCCTCAACGATGTACAAAATAGTATTTATTAATCATAGTATATCAACTGATGTATTAGATAAATTATTGGACCATGTATACAATTGTAACCAGTATGCAATTGATACTGAATCAGAGAGGACAAATAACAAGTTAGCTTTGATTCAAATTAATTCTATTCCAATTAATCCACCAGCAATCGTTATTCTATGTGAATTAGCACATTTACCTGATCCAAATTCCTATAAGTATAGAAAAATTTGTGAATTGTTTCGATTAATCTTTAGATCTAACAACGAGATTTACTCATGGGGTAATATCACACGTGAACTTGATCCAGCAAAACATTTAGTAGTATGGCCGATACAAGCAAAAGTAATTGACATACAACCTCATTTTGGTAATTGGTATGATTGGGCATGGTCTCACCATGGGACCCGTTGCCCGGCACATCACTCAAATGTTATTGAAAATGATAAGCATTTATCATCCATATGTAATTGTTATAAACAAAGTCCTTACCGACAAAATGAGAACTGGTCTTTACAAAATGCCATGCTATATGCTGCTCATATGTTTCTCGATAAATCACAACGAATTAATAATTGGTCAGCAGGTTTAAGTCCACAAACATCAACATTATCATCAAGTCGACGAACAAACATGATACACTACGCGATACATGATTGTTTAGCAACAACATATCTTATTCGTCCTATTTTAGAAAAATGGTCACTTGAACGGGTAAAAAATATAAATTTAATTGATGTATTTCAGGCATTTAAATCAACAACACCACCACCATTACCTCGACTAAAGAAGAAGCTAAAGAAGAACATTGATCCACAAAAATTTATTCGAATTTATGCCGGTGATGAACTTGAACCAATATCTGATGATGAAATTTATGTTAGCCAGTTAATAATACCGAAAAATGAACAACCTGATGAAGTAGAATATGAACCAATTGATGTTGATCTTATAACAAGTGTTAGTCCTGATGAAACAATTGAGCAAACACCACAACAACATGTACAATTAGGAGATGAACCAGGTGAACAATTACAACCACAACAACAATCTGAACAACCTGAAGAAAAACAAGATCAACCATTAAAAAGAACTCGTTCAAGCCGAAGTAATGCATGGAAGAAGAAGCAAAACAAAAAACACAACGACAAGATCAAATTAGGCCGTTATCGTTATCAAATTCGAAGAGAGGTCTATCACCGGTTCCCAATACCAATGCTTCGATTTGTTCTTCATCAACAGGGAATTATTAAAATTAAACATATCAAAATCGATGATAAAACTGGTGAAGCGGTTATCGGCATGAAAACTGAAGATCTTCGACAAGAAACTGAACATCGATTACCAATGCAGATATTTAATAAAAGAAATTATTACTATTATCGAAGCAAATTCTAGCAACGTCGGATTTAATCAACATCAAATACAAAAAAAAGTTTATTTTTTATTATTTTTTTTCTCTCTCTCTTTTTTGTTATAGCACCTTTTCGTGTGTTGTTGAAAAAAAAAAAAAAAAAAAAAAAAAAACTATTTTTTTCTTCTTTCTCTCTCCTTGTTCTGGGCAGTTTTTTGTACAACCTTTTAGTTAAAAAAGTTTTTTGTGAACAAAAATCTTTTTCTGGGTGGGTAAGGGTGTTATGCCCTGACACCTACGATTAAAGATATTTCTTTCGTGTTCGTCTTTCTCTCCTTTCTTCTATGTGATATATATGTATGGTTAACAGTTGAAATAAATAAATATATATATAGTCAGATAAACAATCTATATGAAACGAACTAGGATGAACTCACATAATCTCTAACATGTACTAACATAGAATATTATATAACTTCTGTTACGTGGAAAAGTAGCTGCACGATTCGATAACAAATTTGATTATATTTAACTGTATTATTTTCTACAGTTTTCTAGGGATTTAAAAAAGATCATCTGTTGTTATAACTCACTTGATCTATAGCCATCGCGAGAAAAAATACTCTAACAAAAAAAGAAATGGTGATGATGTTGTTCTTCGACTCACTCCTTATACATATATATGTAATCGTTGACTGACATTTTTTGTACTCGTCTATTTTGTTCATAATTGGTTACAGAAAAATATCATAGAAAACGATTGCTTAACGTATTACATTGGTGGACGAAAAAGGTCATCAAGAAGGGTCACAAATAGGCATAGCGAAAAAACACAACAATTAAATCAATTGTTTTTATTGTCAGAGAAAAGATGGTGTTATTCTATTTTCTCGATAGCGTCTCATATAATTGGACCATTGCATCGATAACTTTATTTTTCTTGTTCCAGCGAGAAAATAATTTTCCTATTTCATCGAAAAATTTGTAAAATGAGCATTTGATTTTAACGAGAAAAGAGCTAAGAATATTTGAATAAAGTCACTAACAAAACGGTAGATATAAACACTCGATTGGTGAACAGAGATCTATTATTAGTCATGGAAAACACTAACACTCATTCTGAATTTTTTTATGCGTTTTGTCTAACTATCGGCAATAAAACAAGATGAATTTTTCTAATAATTTATGTCATACTTATTCTCTTATTATTAGTTGCATATAGATCGTATCTATTCGTATAAATTATCGTTTGTTATCTATATTTATTCTCTTCAAATTTGTTTTCTCTCTCTCTCTCTCAAAATGTAAGATTGTTCTTCTATTATTTAATACAGTCGTATTTTGATAAAATAAGAATAAAATGATGTCAATGAAGTACAAAAAAAAACGTCTCGATGGAATATGAAAAATAACTAACAGATCGAATCATTTCGAGCAAATTATCAAACCAGAAAATATATACGATGAGTTTTTTTTATCGAATCAAATAATCTAATGTTTCATTACCTTTTGTTGGCTAAAACAAATAAATGAAACTATAAACTTTTCGAATGATTATAGTTGAATAAACTTACATCTCATCGTTAGACATTAGTCGAATTTGGTTTGTTGCCATTCGATATAGCCAAGGAAAATCTAAAGTAATAAATTGCGTTAGTTTAAAGTCTATTATCAGATATAAACTAACTTTATTCACGGCGATGAAATAAATGGTGATACGGTTGTACTATATATAACAAAATGTAGAATTAGCGAACATACTGGTAAATATAAACGAGACGATAGATATATACGTATATCGTGACTAGACGAGAAAAACATTATCCAGGGTGAAATAAACATAAAAAGAGAGGAAAAAAGGAAAGATAGTTATTTAATCACATGTGTAGGACCTCTATGGTAGAACTAAATTTTTAACATGGTATAGAAAATGAAACTTAACAACGGTTCAAGAACATGTGATTGGCACAACTTATTTGACTGTGAAAAACAGATTTTTTTATCATATTAGATTTGGTTAAGAATGAATTTGGCTACTTCACCATTGTATCATATGAATGAGATAAACAAAAATATTCATAATTATATATTATTTTATTATTATAAGTTAAATCACAAAATTTCTTTATAGAATTAAGTTTAATCAATTGACGATTTGGGCTCATAGTGCTCATTTATTTTCGTACATTTATCACCGGCACGTTCTTTATTTACTTAAAATCCGAGACAAAAAATATCACTTTTCACCATCAAACAACTCATAAAATATTTCACAAATTGTTAATGAATTAGAGACAGGTTTCCTAATTCTGCCAGAAAAAAAAGCATGTTTAGTAATTCATTAATAGCTCGTGATATACATATCGTAGAAAAATAATTTTTTCTTTCCGGAATAGAGCAAACATTTCTCTATCGATTAATATAAAATTAATTAAAAAAGAACTAATTGATTAGTCAGGAGAAGCGTGACAATAGAGAGGGGGTCAAATTTTCTTGATTTTTAGTGTGTTCTTAATTCTGCCAACCCATGTATTTTTGTTTCCTAATTCTGCCATTTACATAGGAAATTGCACTTTTTTTTAGAAAAACCTTTGTATTTTTATGAAACCATGGAAACTTGAGAAAAAAAAAATACCATTGGATACATCTTGACACGGGCTATCTAATGATATGATTTTCAAAAAAATTCTACCTTATCTTATATTCTTTTTTCTTATCAAAATGAAAAAAAGTTATCAAAAAGTTTTTTTTTCGGTCCTAATTCTGCCACTCCATGCATTTTGTATTCCTAATTCTGCCATTTTACATAAAAAGCACACAAGACTGTCAAATATAAATTTTTTAATAGCATATTCGAAATCAGCGACAGAAACTACATCAGTAAGGATATTTTCTCAAAAAAAAAATTTTTTCCAAAAAAAAAAGTGACCTGTGGTCCCCCTCAGACCTCTTTTGGAAACATCACTATGGCTCCCTTCAGATCGACTTTTTTGAAAAAAATTTTTTTTTTTGAGAAAATATCCTTACTGATGTAGTTTCTGTCGCTGATTTCGAATATGCTATTAAAAAATTTATATTTGACAGTCTTGTGTGCTTTTTATGTAAAATGGCAGAATTAGGAATACAAAATGCATGGAGTGGCAGAATTAGGACCGAAAAAAAAACTTTTTGATAACTTTTTTTCATTTTGATAAGAAAAAAGAATATAAGATAAGGTAGAATTTTTTTGAAAATCATATCATTAGATAGCCCGTGTCAAGATGTATCCAATGGTATTTTTTTTTTCTCAAGTTTCCATGGTTTCATAAAAATACAAAGGTTTTTCTAAAAAAAAGTGCAATTTCCTATGTAAATGGCAGAATTAGGAAACAAAAATACATGGGTTGGCAGAATTAAGAACACACTAAAAATCAAGAAAATTTGACCCCCTCTCTATTGTCACGCTTCTCCTGACTAATCAATTAGTTCTTTTTTTAATTAATTTTATATTAATCGATAGAGAAATGTTTGCTCTATTCCGGAAAGAAAAAATTATTTTTCTACGATATGTATATCACGAGCTATTAATGAATTACTAAACATGCTTTTTTTTCTGGCAGAATTAGGAAACCTGTCTCTATTGGATAATGATTTTATTTTAAGATAGAAGCAGTTTGTTTTATCATGGTAAAAATCATCAAATTAATTCATTGAAACTTCAAAGTACCAGAATTTTCATTTTTTTTACACTCTATTTATGTAAGTAAATTACATCGAATAAATGATTTCACTTACATATAAAACACAGTTTAGTAGGCATGTTTGAATACTCAGATTGATAGAAACATCTGATTATACATCATGTCTCATATTTTTACTTCGATGAATACATGTAACATTTTTCAATATCGATTTTTCAAAATTTTCATAAAAAAATGAATATATTGATAATATTAAAGTAAAATTTCGAATATCTTTCATTGTTTCGAGTGCATAATAGGACGACCACCTATAGGTCTCGGTTGATAATACCTTTTGATCAGTTGTCGAATAAGTTCGCTTCGAAAATCTCCAAAATGAATAGACTTTTTATGCTTCATTTTGATAAGAGAACGATACAGTAGTACTTTTGATAAACTCTAAATGAGATCATACTGAAAACAATACCTACAAAAGTTCAATCCCTATATATAGGTCACCCGTAACCAAACGGTTAACAGATCTAATTATATTCTATTCTCATGGTTTGAGTAATTTTACGAGAAGGAAACTATCTAATTCAATGTTAGTGTTAGATCATCTGAAACACGACCATATACTTACCACGACTATTATTTAATAAAAGGAATTTTTGAATTCGATTATTATAGTCCAATCAGAGACATACATATTTTCATAACTGTCAAACTACCAACGACAAAATTAACCATACACTTGAGTTTTTAGTTAAAATATAAAGCTTGTAGTTAGAAGAAATCTTCTTGAATATATATGAATAGTACAGTATTGTTTTGCTCGATGATTTCATCGAAAATGTATAAACTGAAGAACAACGCTGGTATATCAAATGTGAGTGGAAAAAAGGCTCTATAAATATCTCAGAAACAGCACGTTTTCTCAAATGTACCCGTGCTACAATATACGATGACATTGATTATTATCGTCGTCACAATGATGTAAATTATTCAGATAGATTTAATGCTGGTCGTCCACGTGCACTCGATTCAACACAAATTGAACAACTTGATCAAACTATACAACAAAACCGATCAGCTACTGCTGCTGAATTAATATCACTCACGAACTTCAACATTACCGAACGTACAATACAACGTTATCGTTTATCTCTTGATTATCGTCCTCGAAAATCTGTTATTAAAGTTAAGACTAACAATAAAAATGAACAAAATCAATATCAATTTGCTGCATTACATCATTCGGCCAACATCAGGAAATATATTTTTGAAGATGAATGCTATGTAGGATTAAGAAATACACGACAGATTGTTTGGTGTAAACGAGGAGAATCAACACCGAAGAAAGAAATATCATGTTTACGAGCACATGTGAATTTAATTGGTTTTATTTGGTGGGATGGTTCCGTGTTCTATCGATTTGATAATTGGTTAAATAGTGATATATATTGTGATACAGTTAATGAAGCATTATGGGAAAATTTCCGAAAATCAAATGAATTTCTATTTATTTCTGATGGAGTAAAATGGCATCGGAATGCTCGATTCAAACGATGGTGTGACAAATATAATATTGAATTATGTGAATGGCCTGGTTATAGCCCAGAATTTAATGCTATAGAACTGATCTGGAACATTATCAAACAAAAAGTTAAAACCGAAAATCCAAAATCACAACATGAACTTGAGAATGTGATCGATGAAGCTATAGATGGTTTATCATTAAATGTTATTCAAGCTTGTATTAAAAAGACTCAGAAAACATATCAACAATTTGTATCTTGATATTAGTTTTTTACTTGTATTGTGAGCATCTATACTTGTAATATTCGTATATATTCAAGAAGATTTCTTCTAACTACAAGCTTTATATTTTAGATAAAACTCAAGTGAATGGTTAATTTTGTCGTTGGTAGAATATTTCATTATTTTGAAAGAAATATAAATGACATTGACTTTGATTATTTCTATTTTAACTCAGAATTAACAACTTATAAAACTATGAATTTCTTGCCTATTTTGTTCAAAAAGGATCTTTGAATTGTGCTGATAAATTTATTAAATAACGAAAAATAAAAATTCTTCGTAATATTATCATTACTCATTATAAAAATTGAAAAAGGTTTCAGAAATAATAAGAATGCTGATGAATTCTGTTCTTCATACTATACAGAAGAAGACGAGCTAAATCAATTAAGAGATGAACTGATTTAGTTACAAAGTAATTTGTTTTGTATAATGCAGGAAAAAGCTGATAAATAATAGCCATTGATATCCACAGTAATCAACAAACGATCTTGAGAGTACTTCAACAAAATTTAAAAATGAAATGCTATCAAAAAAGGTATTGTATTTAGATTAGAGAGAATTATAATCTAGGACAAGTTCAAAAAAATTATGCTTATTGATGAGAAAACGTTTACTCAGAGCGAATATTTTAATTTAAAAAATGATGTTATATGAGCCATTAATAGATCAAAAGTGAATGTACTGAGTAATGTCGAAAGGAAAAATGTCGAATGGAAAAATGTCGAATGAGAAATGTCGAAAGGAAAAATGTCGAATGGAAAAATGTCGAATGAGAAATGTCGAAAGGAAAAATGTCGAATGGAAAAATGTCGAATGAGAAATGTCGAAAGTAAAAATGTCGAAAATAAAAATGCCGAAAGTAGAAACATCGAAAACCAAAATGTTAGAAAGTAAGTCAGCAGTATCAAACTTAAAAGTTCAATTCAAGAATTCAACTATTCAAGTTTTGAACTCTACTCCTTATTTTGCCCTCCCTGCTCGCATTACTCAATCCCTCACTCTCACATTGCTATCATCCTCTCACCCTCATTTTGATCTCTCCCCCTCACTCTCACTTTGGTCTCTCACCCTCACATTGCACTCCCCCCTCACCCTCACTTTGGTCTCTCCCCCCTCACTCTCACTTTGGTCTCTGCCCCCTCACCCTCACTTTGGTCTCTGCCCCCTCACCCTCACTTTGAAGTTCAAGTTTCGAGTTTGACACATATATTTTTGACAACAGTAACACTACTAAGATCCTATCTCGGCCATCTTTGAACTTTTCTACATTTTTCCTTTCGACATTTTTAGTTTTCTACATTTTTCCTTTCGACATTTTTCCTTTCGGCATTTTTTTTCGACATTACTCAGACATACCTCAGAAGTAGATAAGGACAACCAGAGATGAGCAGCTCCGACTCCGAAGCGAAGATGTCCATCTTTGAGGATAACTGTATATTCGCGAAAGAAAAGTATCTTAGTTGAATAGGTGGTTAAATGTCGAAAGGGAAAACGTCGAAAAACAGGACGTAGAAAAGCAGTTTGCCGAAAAGAAAAATGTCGAAAGTCAAAATGTCGAAAGAAAAATGGCGAAAATGAAAATGTCGAAAGATATAAATGGCGAAAAGCAGATTGCCGAAAAATAAAACGTCGAAATGGAAAATGACGAAAAGAAAAATATTGTATGCGGAGATGTCAACAATGCCGTCGAACAAATTTCCATCAGTTGACAATGCATTTCGGTCATTCACAAATTAGGATATATCTCTGTGTACTAACTAGATTATCTCTCTAAAAAGATCTGACGTTAATAAACGTAGGTAAAGTTAGTACCATATTCGAGTTTTTTGTGTCCAGATTCGTTTTACGACTTGAATTGGTTCCCTAACTGCTTGAGTTAGGTGCAAAATCTAATCCTGCATCAAATGGTGCAAATTTCGACTGAAATTATCGAGCAAAAATAATGAGTGAGAATAAGGGCGAAAAGTCAGAGTCTCCAATCTACTTTTATCCTAACATATTATTTTTGCCGGACGATCCTAGCTAAAAGCAGTATCATTGGATGCAGAATTGAATTTTATACACAACTCAACCAGATCTATGGTAAACTCAAGTCGTCGAACGAATTCGGACGAGCAATACTTTTGAAAAAAACCCACGAAAAAGCAGTATTCTAGTGTAAGTGAGGTTTTTGCTCGATGACTCAGATCGAAAGTAGCACCATTCAATGCAGAATTAAATTTTGCGCCTAACTCAAGCGATTAGGGAACCAACTCAAATCCTAGCACGAATCCGGACACAAAAACTCGAATATGGTGCTAACCTTACCCATCCCAATAAGAAGATGACCATCTATATGCTATTATTATTTTCGACATTTTTATTTCGAAGTTTTCACTTTCGACATTTTGTTTTTCTACATTGATGACTTTCGACATTTTTTCTGTTCGGCATTCTGTCTTTCGGCATTTCCTCTTTCGACGTTTTTTTTTCGACATTTTCACTTTCGACATTTGCATTCGACATTTTAGTACTTTACCTCTTAGTTCAGTGTTGGTTACAATGAATATTTCTAATGTACTGAACACCAACACATTAGATTGTTTCATATGAAATCATATCAATCAGAACATTGCTTTTCAAATAAAGGTTAGAATAAGAACAGATTTGAAGAAACAAATGAAGGAAATATGCGAAAAAAATGATGTGAATTATCGTGGTACAGTGATAGGCACTCTACTTCAAAGAGTTCGTGCAATTGACGAACCTAACGACAACAATATCTTTAATAAACATTTGTAATTTTTTCATATTGCTTCACTACAGTTCTTTTTTGAAGAGTATATCACTATAGTACGCAAAATTATGAAATATTATATCATTTCCTAGTACATCGAATTAGTCTAATACGAGAATTTTTATTACAATTCTTGTGGAAAATGTCACAGCACATCTTTTTAAAATAAATCAACATCATAGGATTATCCATGCTGAGATATGTGCAAAATATTCGATGCTGCATCGTTTTGGTTCATAAGATATAACACAATTGGATTAATGATATCATCTGATTTTTCGCATATAATATCTTTTATTTTTTGTTTACTAAGCGATTATTTATTGTGCTATATTGATTGAAACTCACGCAGAAAAAATTAAGACAATAAGAATGGACACCTTTTTCTTTGTTCGTCTATTTCTTGTCTCCGACAGATTTGATTTCCGTATTGTCAACAATAAACAACCAACTGCTTACAGGCTCTGTCACACCATCAAAAGGTGCATTGAGTTCCAATTTCTTTCCATTGGCTAGTGTAACTTCGATGTGATTGATAACTTCACGGATATTGTATGTACCACAGGTGACGATTTTCTCTAAGGTATAACGTTTTTGACCCTTGGACACATCAAGTTCAGAACGCGTTCGTTTGGTTTCACCATCTTTTTTAATCTCTTCATAGAGGAGCACAACACGAATATCACCATCCGAATCATTTTGGATGATGCATGAGTATACTTTACGACGATAATCGGTGCTTGACATACTCGTGTTGATGTATGATTGTGTATATCTTTAATGATTGAGTATTCATTGATGCGTGGTAGTAAAAGGATAAAATAAATGTGCAATAGTTTCGTGACAAGCATTAAGCTTGTTAGTATCCAATCAAAAAATCATTTCTAGCATGATTTGTTAACAATTGTATTTACATCAATAGATCCATACTGAAAAATACAGAAGAATGTCCTTGCTACTTAAAAGATTCATATCGATAATTATGAAATAGATGTCGTAAATTGTCAAACATTAAAAATTAACTAGTACTAGCGACACATTTACTTCTGATAGATCCCTGAGAAAACAATTGATAGACTCATTGAGAGAAAGTTCACACAAAATCAGTAGTCCGAAAAGACTCGGGAATCAGAGTATGGTGAGGTTTTGTCAACCGATAATTAAGTATAATTTTATCTTGAGGGCTGGACGATAAGAATGGAACTGTTTTATTTTATTTTATGAAAATGTAGAAGTACATTTTAAAAATTCTATTATGAACTCTTCTGATAAAGAAATTTTTACTTTTCGTATCAACCAACTTTGTTTCTCAGATATGCGTTTCTCGCCGATAGAAATAGCAAAAATAGGTAAATCTTTTTCAGATAAAAATTATGTAAACCCTCAAACTAGTGATTTGAACTAGTAAGCTTTGAAAAAACATTTGAAAGAAAATTTTATAAATTAATCTTAAATATTTTCTTTGTTCATTTTAAAGTTTACACAGTTTTCTGTGGACACAAATTCTGTACAAAATATTAATCATTCTATTAAAGTTTTCAGAGTGCGCATTTAGTTTTGAATGCACTATTTTTTTTGATTTCTAAGATTTTAAAATGGTTACTTGCATCAACAATCGTTTTTCATTTCTCTTGACGAGTATCATATTTATTCTTTTACATCGTCTTTTTATTCGTACATATTCATCAATATTAAAAGTTGAGAGGGAGCGTAGAGTTGCAGCAGCGTTTGACTGGAAGAAAATTTTTCGTCTGAAATTAGTAGTTAATGAGTTTTTCGTGTGCATATATCAACAGAACGTTCATATCTGAGTACAATGTAATGACGTGTCAGAAATACGAAATGTTCAACAAATGACAGTGATTCGAACAGCTGAATAGTGGTGCAAGATGGTCTATTCCACAGGACAAAATTGCTTTTTTATCAAAATATTGTTGAGTTTCATAATGTTCACAACAATGCTGTCGACTTGGTCTAGGTATGATGTAACTTTCGGCTTTTTAATAGTGAATTAGAAACATCGGATGATGCTATAAAATGTCGATTTCGTCCATCAACTTCCTCTATTGATAGTTCATCGTCAGTTTGACAGAAAAAGACTAAGAAGGAATAAAAGAAGATAATCATTGTGCCTGATGTATTTCAACAGACGTGAAAAATATTGTTAATTTCTCCATCGAAAGATATAACTTTTTTCTGTTCTTACAATATTTTATTAGGAACGCATTAAATTAATCTATCCGTAGCGATAAGATTGACCAGTGAGTCTCACTATATTTTAACAAAAATTCTTATGCATAAGACTACGCATGATGTGTCGTCTGCTCTACTATCGCTTTTATTTGAATAATTTATTCCATAACGTGATGCTTTTTATTGCCTTCACTGTCTCCTTAACTGCATCTTTAATCATTGAGTTTACCCTTCGAATGATTTGCTGACTCTTATATTCGGACTAGATTTCAGCTTCTCGATTGGTATATTCAGTAGTAAAGATCTTCTTTCTCAGAGCTTGAAGGATCAAATTGCATTTTAGCAAAATTATCATTCAAGGCAGTCATATTACTTATTATGTTGCTACTGTGACTATTCAGTTTCACATGAAGCAAGGCTGGCTATGTAATGATATAAACAAGAGAAAGAAAAACAAATAGCTGCACATACTGAAATGATCAATGAGTATATTTATCGATAATGAATATACGTGGAAATAAAGCTATTAAAGGTGTTTTCTATGGAAATGGAATCGCTACGAAAGGGTTTATATCATGATAGAAAATTCTAAACAAGAATAGGCTTGTGTAGAGTTTCAAGCTTTCTATTACAATATGCAATTACTTTTCTTAAATAACGATTTTATAGTGATGAAAAATTTAAAAAACTAATTTTGACGACAGTAACAACATCAAGTTTGTGGGAATCCGGGTATGAGGATACTTTTATTGTACTCAACTTATTTTAGTAGTGAATAGGTCTAAACTAAAACCTAATTATACAGGATGATAGAAATACTCCATGAACTTTCAGAATATGTAATTAGTTTTTAGAAAATATGGTTTTATAGTGGCGATATATTTGAAATACGGGACGAAACTATATTTTTCTGAGGATATATGTGTGTGTTTCTTCGATCATTTGCTATATTCTTTTGTTCTAGTATTTTCCTGTCCACTCTGTGATTTACTAACTAGGTCTCTTTCTTTTGTTTCTCTTACATTGTCTTTGATCCTTCAATAATCAGTATTAAGTATTCTCCAAATAGATCGAACTCACTAATATCACATAGATCTTACACAATGAACTTACTATCATATGCGCGAGTCCCGCGCGAAGGTCTCAAGTTTGAGGGTGTATGGTTCCTGAGATAGTCTGATTGAAAAAAGCAATACTTTTTTTCCGCATCTGACTTAGTGTTAATCGTTATCGTACAATCTGAAATGCAATAATTTATCGCAACTTTCTTAAAAAATTCGACTGTATCTGGCAAATTCTCAAGAAAGCGACCAGTGTCTGACGTAAGAAAATTTCTCAATACTTCTGTCACTGAAGGCGGCCATTCTGACAGCGATTGTTCTCGACTAGGCTGTTTCGAAGGAAAAACGGACTAAAGTTAGAAGTTGATGAGTTAACTGCGGTTATGGAGGTGTTATTTTTCGCGAAGTGAAAACTTTTCTTATATCACACTCTTCTTTTTCTTATTTTTCTCGAAAGCAAAAAGTGTTGCTAGAACTCTTAGTCATTTTCCCGCCGAAGGCGGCCACACTGACGACGACTGCTCATAAACAAAGGTGTTCAAAAGGTAGGAAGTAGTGAAGTATGCCATAAAAACAAGAAGATCAGAGTTATTATTTCAAAGGCGAGTATGGCCATGCGGCTACTTCTTCATGAAACGAAAATTTCTAATATTGCAGAATTTTGTAGCAAAAACCATTGTTTATGTCAGAATTTCAAGTAAAAAAACAGTTGATTTCTTCAAATTGCTCTAGAAATTCATGTTTTCGACTGATATCTCAACGATAATTGCCGATTATTATTATAAAAAGATCATTTTTTGACCCCCATTTCTACTCAGAGTATCTTTGAAAGATGTTTTTGAAAATGCCTCTATGAGATACATCGAAGATTCAAAAAAATATTATATATTTTGGTGTCTAATAATAAATCATTTTTAATCTTTGGCGGGGCGTACACCCCTACACTCTCCTCTCACTTTCGCGGGCGCTGCTGTTACATCATCTTACGCAAAGGAAGAATAATAAAACCAATGACAGAACGAAAGCAAATATATCCCATTTCGCTTATATATCGACGAATGAAAAACAAAATAACGATAGTATGATGTAACGTTTACTTTTTAACCTTGTTTATTACGTTCGCAATGATAATAAATATTCATTTTATTTGGTTATTCGAAGGTATTTCATCACATCATTAAATATATCTCCATTTTCTAAAACAAACGAAAATGATTGAAAAGAATAAAAAACATAATATAACTCATTTCTATTCATGTAAACAATGACGGTATACCTTTTTTCCCCCAATATTACTGTTCTCAGATAAAATTACATCATCGATAGAAATTTGTTTTTTTTTCGTATGAATATAAAGGCATCGTATTTCATTTGTAGATAGTTGCTATATATCAGTGACCAAAAATGTCTTCAATCAACAAATATGAATCATTAAAAAACGATGGTGCATGGATAGATCGTCTTAAATTTGTTTTATCATTATCAGATAAAACTGAAATTGAAAAACATTTAAAACAATCATTAACTTCATCTTATGATGATTTACAAATGTTTATATTCTTATCAAAATCAACTAAAAATGAAAATAATTTATTAGAAATATTCAAAAAGAATTTATTAGAAATATTCAAAAATAATTCATTACCTGTAAAACGACGAGCTCATGCTGGTAAATGTTGGCTTAATCTACAAAAAGATGAAAAACAAATTCATGACTTTATTGTTGAATCAATCAACAATAAGAATCTTCCTCGATAGTAAGTTCATTTTGAAAAATAATTAAATGAAAAAAAAACCACCCATTGATTTTAACTTAGTTTAAAACATCAATTGTTGAAATGTATTCATCAAATTAAAATATTGAAAAAATCTCCATCATTTCTATATGATCTTACTTGTGATTTAACTGAATTAAATAATCATGATCAATACAATATAAATGCATATTTAGTAACATTTTGTAAAAAAGATCAAATTATAAATCTTTTATCT
>JAJEKB010021158.1:1731232-1750737 GCA_022393335.1 Macrotrachela quadricornifera
AAAAAAAAAATGATTTTTTTAGCATAAGACTTTACAAAAGAAGATAGCACGCACATGTCTCACAAAATAGATCGTTGTCCAGCTCTTGTACGTCATTATTCTGTTGTGAATAATGTGAGAATATGAAATCACAAAATGCGGCTTTGGACTTTGTTAGCATTAGAAAAAAGTTTCTAGAGAATATAGTAGAATCATCATCAATAGACAATAATAACTTAGGTGAAGTTAGCAACAATTTCGGCTCTTTTTATCGAACATTCGCTTATGTACCTATATGTTAGCAATTTATCAGTGTACCCTACAGAACTCAACGAGCTCTATCCAATGGTACAATCAGATTTTCCAAAGCTCAAACCATGAGCCAGAAAATACTGTATTTTCTTCATGAAATTTTGACACCATGTTAGGGTATAAACTACCCATATCGACTGTGTCAATTTTGAAAATGCTTTTGTCCAATGCAACTTGATGAACTCTATCCAATAGTGTACTCAGATCTTTGGTAGCTCAGAGTATGATTGTTAAAATTCTTCTAAGACCATTTAGCAGTCTAAAAATCATCCTTCAAGCTATCAAAGATCTGAGTATACCATTGAATAGAGCTCATTAAGATGCATTGGACACAAGTATCTTCAGAATTGACGTAGAGAACATGAGTACCTTTTGCTTGAATATACTGCCAGAGCTTTATTAAGAAAATACAGTATTTTGATATTTTCTAGCTCACAGCTTGGACTTTAGAAAATTCAATTGCACTATTGGATAGAGCTCGTCGAGTTCTGTAGGATACACTAATGACTCATTTAGGCACAGGTACATAAGCGAATATTTGCTGAAAAAAGTCAAATTTGCCGCTAATTTCACTGACGTCATCGATTCTTCTTCTAACAATCTCATTTTCATCTCCTTTTTCTTTTGTAAAGTTTCTTTTTTTATCCTCATAATTAGTCACTTTTTTTCTCTTCTATACATATAAAAGAAAAATAAAAAACGATTAAATTTTTTTCCAATATACTTGTGTATATATCTAACAAATTACAATACAAATTGATTATCCGAAAAAATATTTTAAAACTTAAATTTCAATTCATCATTAATACAGTGTAGATTGTTATATTAATATTGCAATGAATGCAAGAACTGTACCAAAAAGTTGTCAGTCATCTTTCCAAACCAGAAGATCATCTTAGCTAGTTTTTTTTATTGATCATTATTCTTTCTTCAAGTTTTCTGAAACTTAATTATATCGTTCACAACGGAGAAAATTGTAAGATATCAATATGTACACTTAAAAATGTATTGTTCAAATGAAATACATCTCTTTCTTTTTTAACATGCCAATTCAGTAAAACATTAGAAGTTAACTATGATTCAATGTTATGATCGTCACATGATCTATACAGTTGTAGTTTTTTTAATTTTATTTTTCAAGATTTTCTAATAATCTATTATTACAATTTGTTTGGTTCACGTAAAGATATCTTATTAATGTAACTGATAAGCCATGTTCCACTAATTAAGTTTTGTTTTTTTCGTAGATTATTATATCTATTCGTTCCTTCAAAGAGAATCTAAATTGGAATTTTCACTCGCAAATGATTTCTCATACTTTCTTTCTCAATTCATCTCACTCTATTTGTAAAACGAGAGAGATATTGTCGCATATTACCAGGACAAATACAATCATGTTATTCTTATTAGAATAAATTCATTGGTTATTTTTTGGAATTTCATTTTAGAATATCAGCACGCATAGTCCAATGTGCAGTTTTCTACCTAAATTGAAACACTCCCATACGGAATTATTTTGCGTTAACATTGTGCTTGTTCTAGTAGTATAGGATAGGCTCATTTTCGTTTATTATTTTAATTCCACGTCTTTTTGCCCTCAATAAACAACAATAAGAACAGTTTATTCGTTGAAAAATTGATAATTATTCTCTTAAATGTTGTTATATATGAGTGAAATCATTTTAGTTTGTTTTTACAATTTATTGCAAATCAAATGAAATAATTTCTACTGAATTTTAAATAGTTCCAATTCAATATGACTTAAATAATTCTATTCTAACAATCATAATAATTTTTCATTAGTGTTAAATGAATAAATGGTACTCACGCTCTTCTTTATCTGTTCAACTTAGTACTTTATTATTATACAGAAATATTTTGTCGTCTAATAATTCCTTTAATTACTTTTAATTCATATGATTATAAACGTGTAGTCTGTCGAAAAAGTCCGTGCGTATGGGTATTTTTTGAATATCTCGAGAATGAAATGAGATAGATACCTGCGATTTTCACCAGTAGATAGCCGCAATGACAGTGCATCTTTTTCCTATTGGACAAAACATTCGCCGAACTTTCTCACACTCAGGTTTTAGCGAATCGCTGAAAAATTAACTGATAACTTCAAAACTTTACATGAGGACTTATCGATTTTTTCATGCCAATAGGTAGACAGGAGCGTCCACTGTATAATGGAACGCAAGCGAATCCTTTATCTCTCATAGTTTGTGTGAGAGAGCATCGTTGCTGCAATCTCCTACTTCGCAAATATAACCATCATGATATGTTTCAATACACCAAGATATAGATGTTTTACTGTCTTCTATCTCACAAGAAAGTTTCTTTATCTCTAAAATGGTCGAGATTTCTTATATTTAAGTGCATAGTCTTGATGAAACTGATAAATTTTTATTGAAAATCTAATCTATCAAATACAAAAGGCAAAACAGGAACAACAAAAGCTGAAAGCATTTTGTTTCTTATCTAAAGATATTGATCTTCACCTTCAGCTTCAGTCAAATCCGAGTCAATGCCGATGTCATCATCATCATGCACCTCACGCTCAATATCTTCAATGAACTGATCAGCTTTTTTAAAATTTTTTGCATAGATTTCTACTTGATTGATGCATTTCGATATGAATGTTGAGTCACAATTGTTAAACCAATTCCATATTCATTTTTCAACATCTTTTTATTTAAATGTTGTATTTTGATCGCGAACGGATTTCTTAAGTTCAGCCCAGCACATTTCAATGGGATCTAAAGAAAAACAATAGCGGTGAGAAATTTTAGTGAGATAAATTATGTGTTTCTTAGTTTTTACTCATTAAGAACACAATGACGAATTGGTAAGCGTACAATTTCAATTTGAAACTGCTTGGCTGTTTGAAAAACAATATATTCTTTCTTTGGTGCATGTCTCAACTCAAGAAGTTTTGATTTAGTATATTGCCCACTGAATGGAACTGAGTGATCAATCAACCATTGACGAATTCAGTTTTTATTCCAAGATTTCAATGGTATTTTAGATGCATCTGTTAGTTTTGAATGCCATGTTGTGTTATCAACAACAATACATATCTTTTCGTTATTTCCTAAAAAACAATATGTATTGTATAAATAGAGACTCGGAATATTTCCTCATCTTACCATACTCCTTTCGCAACATCATACACGTTTGATAGATCCATTTATTGAAGTGTTCGGCATCCATATTTTGTTCAGGTTTGCACTGAAATGCTTCTGCAGATGATTTATGAAAACCATGTCGGCTGATCATCCCATTTATGGCGAGACGAGTACCTATTAATCATTTAATGTAAAGTATGTGATTAGCAGAGGGACATCATAACTAACGAGGGAACCGTTTCAACTGATTAATCGCTTTTGAGCTTAATCTCTATGCATAAGGTAGACCA
The DNA here is from genome assembly GCA_022393335.1 of Macrotrachela quadricornifera. Lineage (NCBI taxonomy): Eukaryota > Metazoa > Rotifera > Eurotatoria > Philodinida > Philodinidae > Macrotrachela > Macrotrachela quadricornifera. The sequence goes on from JAJEKB010021158.1 coordinate 1,734,942, forward strand.
TAATGAGGTATGAAAAACCCCAAAAGGACAAATCCCCATAGGGCTTCTTCTTGGAATTATAGGCATTTTACTGAAATTTTACTGTGGAGTATGGTATATAGTAAAAATTTGAAGTATTGTCTTTGAATCTGAAACTTTGCCCATAGAGTCGTCTACTAATGGGGTAGAATATCCTGAAAATTTCAGCTCTAAAGAATGTTTTCTTCATAACGTTTTCAGCCTGCTAAAATTCACTCATATTCCAAAATATTTCTTGATTTTTTTAGACTTTAATACGTTATGAAGAAAACATTCTTTAGAGCTGAAATTTTCAGGATATTCTACCCCATTAGTAGACGACTCTATGGGCAAAGTTTCAGATTCAAAGACAATACTTCAAATTTTTACTATATACCATACTCCACAGTAAAATTTCAGTAAAATGCCTATAATTCCAAGAAGAAGCCCTATGGGGATTTGTCCTTTTGGGGTTTTTCATACCTCATTGGGGTCTACCTTATGCATAGAGATTAAGCTCAAAAGCGATTAATCAGTTGGGACGATTTCCTCATCAGCTTTTTTTCTTTTTCCTTTTTACCTATATTTCTCTACGGGACCTAATTTAGCCATTTTGCAATAGTCATCCTCCATTTTACACAATTTGTTGCATGCTTCAGTTGACTTTTATAAAGTCTACAAAATCGCTTTCTGCTAGAAATGAATTCCATACAAATGATAGGGTGCATTATAATCCGACTTCTAACTGATCGGAACCGACTGCATTCCAATAACTGAATCCTATCGGATTCAGTCATCGAAATTCATCGAATTGAAACAGATCTGACAGAATCCGATGGCTCAGCTTCGACCTGGGACTTTTTGATTCATTACTACTAATGTTTTACGAATTTTCGCTCTTGCAGTGGCATTAATGTGTTGTTTTCGTCCAATTTCAGGAACAGTACTATGATAGATTAAATTAGTTTTACCATCACTTGTACGTTCACTTGATGATGAGATATCTTTGACACTGTATTCGTAGTTGTTATCGCTGAATGATCATTGCTCTGAGAAAACACTACCTTATGTAACTAAAAAAGCATAGAGGGAAAACATACTTCGATCAGAATTGTTAATCACTGATGACGAAGGTGAAAGATGTCTATAAAACATGTAAGACATTATTTGTATTGAAGAGGTAACTTACTCAGTGTCACTGAAGAAATTTGTTCTGGAATGTGAATCTTTCACTATGACCATAATGTTTGCATCATTTGGCAAATGTTTAAAAACCGATAATAAAACGCGTGTACTATCTTCCAAATCAACAAAAGCACATCTGGCTTCGGGCGGAATATTGAATTCATTTCTAATTTCTTGATCAATTTCTAAACTAGATGTATCTGTCCCAATTTAAATCGAAATGTATTGTCGCCTAATGAGAAATTAATAATTTTCAATGCAGGGTAGGGAGCTATATTGTTTTCAAATAATGTTTCTTTTTATAATTCAGCGACGCTAATAATACGTAATACAGAATACAGACGAACAAATGAAAGTGTATAACTGAGCAATGAACAGCCATTGTACTTTCCCAAGGGTCTTCCTCTTCTGATTAATAAAAAGTTGTGCTATGCTTTATGCGTTTGTTTTGGAAATAACAATTTATCTCAAATTTTAGTTTGTGTACTATTATGTTTCTTCCAGGACTTGTTGCTACACACTTCTGATTGTATACATAGATGTGACTATATAACATGTTAAATGGTACGAATTTTCCAGGCAATAATATTACTAATCGATAAATTTTGAGTGGTTCTGTATATGAAAAGTTTTTATTATTAAATGAATAAATTTTCGACGTTTCAACATGATTATTTGCCATTCAAATTTATTCAGGTCGTGATGATGTTTTTACTTGATAATGACTGTTTAATTTAGTCGAAATGTCGAAAATTTATTTATTTAATCATAAAAATTTTTTTCGTATACAGAATCACTCAAACTTTATCGATTATTAAATGGTACAATTGCAGAATACTTCGAAACCTTATTTCGCAGTTTTTCATATCTAGATGCAATAGTCTATGTTAGACTCTCTATCATACAGATTACGATTATATAGTCGCATTATAGATATCTTATAGTGAATGTCTAGTGAGAGAGACACTCATTACAGATCAAAACCGATCGCTATGGTGCCTCGTCGATAAACGAAGAAAGCTAACGTATTGTTGCTATGTCGCGTGGCAAAAGTAGAAAATCTGTCACGACACAGCCAGAAATTTATTGCATCGCTCTCATTATATGTGTTAGAAGCTTTTGCCAGAGAAATATTGATACTAATCGGTAGGATTCTTGAAATTTTCTATGGTCTTGCATGTGTAAAGGTTGAATTGCGCTTTCGACTGATGCATTTTCATATTGCCCTCCAAAGCAGTCTACTGCTATCACTGTCTCGTTGCTATAGACATTTATGCTAATGAGCAGTGTTGAAGAAGTTTGAGATGTTGTTCTCTTTGAGCACTTTCAATACATTCGACATGATAGATCATAATTTTTCAAACTATAATTATCGTGTTGAGTGAAAATTTATCGTTGAAATTGTATTTTGGATGTTATAGTATAAAAATGTACAATAAAGGACAAACTCGAATAATCCTAGTTAGTATATAACAATTATGTAATCAAGATCCTTATTTATGGTCAGAGACTGAAAAGACCTAGCCAGTTTTTGTTTTATTTTTTTTATGAAAATAGTCATAATTTGTATGTAAAGACGATAAATAATCAATATTATGTTCACCGTAAGTTGACTTATTCATATGTAAAATATCGAATTTCTTCAGTAATTGATAACTTCTCTACTTGAATCGACACAGTTCAATGATGATTTGATTTAAGTGGTAATCAATCGCAAGCAAGATGTTTCTTGTGCTTTCGCTTCGTAGATTCTCACTGGCACCTTACAAAGGATTATGATCAGTTGTTTCTCAAGGGTATGACAGACTTTTGTGATCTTTTAGTCTCTGTTACTCCGTAATATCAAATGTATCTTACAATTTCGAGATATTGTTCAATTGAAATTACTTGAAGTAAAAGATATTATTCTTGTTAGCAGTGGAAATCTAAAATGTGTTCAGAAAATCATCAAGGTAAATAATCAATCGAAGAGTGATAATACATTCTCATGTACAATTCTTTTCAGAAATTGAATAGAGTAGCAATTAACACACTCGGCACGATTCGATTTTATACGAGATTAGCTCTACAGATTGATTTATGTGCGCATTTGTCGAAAAACGAATGTACTCCTTGGCCTTTTTATTCTGCGCTAGCGTGCCGTTTCTCTTTTCCGTTTGTAACACTATATGGAGCGATGTGGTCATTCGGAAATTTCAACAGCTTCCAGGACTTATTTTTTGGGATTTTTCATAAATCCTGGAATATATTTCTACATTGTGAGATGCTGGTATAATGGGATCTATCGGAATTGTTAAATAAATCCCGGAATTCATCTCTATTCTTATACGAATAATCTTTTAAGGTTGTAATTTATTTCGATATATTTTATATAACACATGATAATTTCACAACATAAGGGATAAGAAAAACACGGATTTATAAAAAAATCCGAAGAAATCCCAAAAAAAGAAATCCTAATATCCGCTCATCCACTATAGAAGCAAAACATCTAGGATCCTTGTTGAAAGAAAAGTCCACTCTAGTTGATTTGTTCTAAATTTAGACCAAGTATTTAGACGGACGCGTGCCATGAAATACTGATCTGTTGGTTTTTCATCGTAAACAACATGTAGACTTTTTTTATGCTAGACTGAACATACGACATGATTTGATTTGAGGAAGCTGATGATCAATTTCATCGTTCGTCTCAATGTTTTCTTCTCTCTCTTCCTCGTAGTCATTGTTATTTCTTATGTTCTATCTCGAATTAGAAAACGAGTTGTACTAGAATACAGGGTGTTCCAAAACTCCCCGAGAAAAGTTGCTGCGCATATCTTCCCTAATACATTTGACTTTCTCCACAAATTTTTTTTTGAATTGCAGCTGAGAATATCAAGTTTCAGTTGACCAAGACAACCTCTCATATTATTCCTTGTAAAACAGTACCTATGAGGTGAATACGAAAATATTTCCACTTTTTTCTGGCTGAAAAATATGAAAATTTTTGGTTTTTTCTCAAAAATTTCATCTTTCTGCTGTGGCTCTTCATGCGTTTCGTCGAAAAAATGTGCTGAAACTCCTATCATCATATCAGTTCCTGTAGAGCTTGACGAGCTCTATCAAGTTAGCTGAAAAGATGAGCGAAAAATTGCTTAGTGAGACTTCAAGCTGCTAGCATCTTATGGAGCACGCATAGTTTTTGTGCTTGACTCATAGGTACTGTTTTACAAGGAATAATATGAGAGGTTGTCTTGGTCAACTGAAACTTGATATTCTCAGCTACAATTCAAATAAAAATTTGTGGAGAAAGTCAAATGTATTAGTGAAGATATGCGCAGCAACTTTTCTCGGGGACTTTTGGAACACCCTGTACATCGGATCGAAATCTAAGTTCAACATCTAATATATGATTCATGTAGATCACTGTAAAGTCGAGAGAGAAGAAACTCTTTCTAATTCTTCGATTAGAAAAAAATCTTTAATCAAGAATGAACTTATCTTGCTTCTTATTTTTGTTTTCATTCCACTAGATTCTTTTTTGCAATGAGAATAATTTACCACATCTGAAACGAAAAGACAAAATATCAACTGACATCTTTTATGAGAAAACAAAGTACATTGTCATTCTTTCTTGTAGATTTCTTTTCGGGATCCTAATCTAACAATGAAAGAATATTGATTGTTTTTCGAAATTTGTCAAGTATTTCAATAAATATTTAAGGTCGATGAAAATGAAACAAAAAGTCTTTTCTAATTGATACTATTTAATGAAATGATGAACTTATTCAAATGAAGAAAATCAACTAATCTCGTGACGAATAAAAGATTATTCTCGTATTTATGATTTCATTGAAATAATCAGGTCATATATATTGAGATTTCTTCTTTTCATTTAGTTATTTTCAATGACAGATCTTTGAGATTTTTGTTGTTTACTTCATTCAAAATGCAAAATCTTTCATTTAATGAAAATAATTTATTGACAAATGATGTACATTCTCTCTCTACTTTTAATTGATCGGTTCTATGAAGAATGTGTTCATTGCTCATATGTGAATAGATCACATCAATTTTCTAACTTAGTATCAAATAAAACTTCGATGACATTTAACTAATCTTCGATAAAAATGAAGATTTTTTTTTTCTGATGATCATTCTTATTTTTATATTTGCTCAATGCAAAGAAATTCAAAGGACGGAGGTTTATAAGAACGGGAATCAGCCCATCTTGAAATTTCTGAAAGAAATATATAAAAGATGCAGAATGAGACGGCGAATCTTTCTATGCCCTCTCCAATCAAAACTTATCTGTTGTTTTATGCAGTTTCTCTTGTACAGCTAGCTTGTATCTATTTCGAACGCAGATATAAACTATGATCAAGAATGAATAAATATGCTCCTAAAAAGTAACTTCAAAATACTCTTATTATTCGATTGAATGATAAATTTTATTGAAAAATTTATTAGTCGAGAGAAAAATAATGTCCTCGTTTTTCTGACTTAATATAATTGATTCTTTTATTTATGATGAAATCAGAAAACATGCCCTTATTTTATAGTAAAAAGTTGGTTTAGGTTAACTTTGCGAGGGACTAACGAGACATTTTTGTCATAGATACATCTCACTAACATCTTCCGAATACACGAATTTAATTTTAAAAAAAAAGGTGTCTATGGTAATCTTCATTGCCATGAAATTTTCACATCCTATGATTGTCCGCTCTCGGTGACGTTCGTCAAAAGTTACTTCAAATGCACAGATAGATGCAGAACTTCAAATTTTATCTGATGGTAGTAAAATAAAATTCATATACACTTGTCATCTTTATGATATTAGCCAATATGGGAGTCTAATGTAATGATATTTTTAACATAGACGCAACACAACTTGCTCTCTCTAATGCATTAATTTTCATCTCAATGAGGTTTCACTCAGATGGAGATCCAGACAATCTTGAACTCCTTTAGGAGCGAATACGCGTGAATTTACGAGAGTATACAATCTAGTATTATCTTTAAGTATTGCAAAAGGACTGAGACCATTGCAACAGCTATACGAGTTTGTTTAGTTGACGATAACATTGTTGAAGAGCCAGGTATAATGTCATCATGTTGAACCGAATAATTCGGTAGAAGAATAGATTCGATTTGAATGTCAATTTCACGAAAATAGATGTGCTTTTATTCTCCATAGAATGCACTCGTTTTTGAAAGAGAGCATTTTGCATTCTTTCTTAAGATAGAGCAATATGTCTTAACTATGTTATTATTTTGGGATAATCATTAAAAAATGTTGCATACGTAATATTACAGATATTCAGTAAAGATTCATTGTTCTCCTTACACAAGACATATTAAATATATGTACTAATTTTATCTTTTAATAAATAATAAAATCAATATTCTATTATACAGTCTTAAATACTTAGGGCAATCCAAAAGTAGTGAGGGTGATATTGTATTTTCGTATAGTTCGCTTGGAAAAGTTTTATTTTTTTATGAATAGATAGAGCGTCGATTACTCTATCTTTTTGTCCTATTTGATCACTATTCAGTTGATCTTATAATAATAAAATTTCGATAAGAACTATTTTCATTGAAAATCAGCTGGTACCATTTAGATCATAACGGGCATGGCATTATAAAAACGGGACACTGTTGTATCTCATTTTCTCATCACTTAATGCGTTGTATTAGAAAAACAAAATATATCAGAAGATGCAGCGTGAAAAGCTCCATAATTTATAAAGGTTCGCTTATTCGATAGCTGCACTTTATGTTTGCAGAATGGACAAAATTCTGAGCGACCAATTTTGACATTGCAAAAACAAGATTGCTTTTTTTTGGTATATGACGAATTTGGTTTTTTTATTTTATTTTTTTTATAATTGTTCTCTCTAGATTGTAGAGCTTTTCACGCTGCATCCTGTAGTATATTTTGTTTCTTTAAATAAAACATGTTAGGTGATAAAAAAGATGAGATAGGGAAAACGGAATGCATTTTTTACTAAAAAACAATTTCGTTTCTGCAATATCGAAATTTGGTCGTTCAGAGTTTTGTTCGTTTTGAAAACAAAAGGTACAACTATAGAATAAGCGATCCTTTATAAATTGTGGAGCTTTTCACGCTGCATCTTCTGATATATTCTGTTTTTCTAATACAACGTATTAAGTGATAATGAAGTAGAATGCAAAAGTGCCACACTCATTATGATCTAATGGTACCAGCTGATTTTCAATGAAAATAGTTCTTATCGAAATTTTATTATTATAAGATCAACTGAATAGTGATCAAATAGGACAAAAAGATAGAGTAATCGACGCTCTATCTATTCATAAAAAAATAAAACTTTTCCAAGCGAACTATACGAAAATACAATATCACCCTCACTACTTTTGGATTGCCCTAAGTAGTAGATCTGAACGCACTTCTTTCAATAGAAGAAATTTTAGCATAATGAAAAGAAATGTAGGAAAATGAAGGAGACACTATTTATTTCAACATCTACGAACTGAAAAGAAGTAATGAAAGAGTAAATAAAAATTATTAAGTAGTTCATATGACGTAAGTGAAGTTAGCACCAGATTCGAGTTCTTACTGTCTGAATTCGCTTCTGAATTTGAGTTGATTTTGGTTCAACTTGAGCTATATGCAGAATTTTACGGCGAATCTGATGGTGCAAATATCAAGGAGGCTCATCGAGCAAAAATCAACACTTGATCCTAAGATACTGGTTTTTTCAAAAATTTTCTGATAGATTTTCCAGTCCAGATTCGTTATGTTGTTTGAATTGGGTCTAAAATTGGTTGAGTTAGACTCGGCTCGAAATTCTGCATCGAATGATGTCAATTTTATGTAGGATCATCCGCGAAAAAATTTTCATTTCATCCAATTCCATCCCTCAGAGGTTATCCTCACCCTCATCCACTGAAAAAATTTTTTGTCCGATAATTCCATATAGAATTGTCATCATTCGATGCAGAATTTCGAGCTGAGTCGAACCCAACCAATTTTAGACCCAATTCAAGCAACATAGCGAATCTGGACTGGAAAATCTATCAGAAAATTTTTGAAAAAACCAGTATCTTGAGATCAAGTGTTGATTTTTGCTCAATGAGCCTCCTTGATATTTGCACCATCAGATTCGCCGTAAAATTCTGCATATAACTCAAATTGAACCAAAATCAACTCAAGTTCAGGAGCGAATTAAGACAGTAAGAACTCGAATCTGGTGCTAACTTTACTTACGTCAAAAAATCAATATTTTATTTTCATTGATAATTATCAATCTATATTGTTTTCTAATCAAATTGTTGATTTTTATTATCAATGATCGAAAATTTCTTAATTTTCAAGTTGATAATCACAGAAAAGAACGAGAAAAGTTTAGTTATGATCATCATTGCTATTCAACTCACGACATCTTTCGAATCATAAAACGAGGGAGGTTAGCCAAGATGCACATCGACAATTGTATTAGATGAAACAAAAACTTCATTTAGTTTTTGATTTTCATCAATATTAACAACTTGAAAATAAAAGATTTCTATTTGTTTACTAATATTGTTTTTTTTAGATTTTCTGCTTGTCTTTTCACTCGATATTTTGTCTGATTGCCACTTATAATTAAATCCTTTGTTCGGATTCAAACGAAATTTCATTTAAACATACAGCATCCATTTTAACATGTTAGTTCAACATGTAATAAAAATATTCAGTAACAATAACAACTAAACAAAATCTTCGTCTATTATAGAAACTTCAATCTAATGGACAAACCACGAAAAAATTGTAATAAAAACAAAATACAGAGGAAGCGAAGAACAACTCTAATGAAGATGAAGAAGTTGAAAAGCAATATCGTAAATTCACAATAAACAATTCAGTTATAAATTGTGTATTTTTTAATTTTAGTTGAGCAATTAAATGATTTGGTGGATAGAATGTTCGAAATATGTAGCAAAATGTCTGATGTGCCACCAAGTTGCACCATTTATCTCACGAAGTTCAAACAAGTCATTAATGGTTATATAGATGATTCTTCCAACAAAACAGATATTGATCAAGCTATAGATCAATTTCAAACATTTGTCAAATCGATGAAATTTGATAAACAACAACTGAAGGAGCTGGAAGAAATTATTAATGGTATTAAAATACTTGCATACAAGTTATTGGTAAATATGAACCTTATCTCTGTTAATTTCCTTCATTTTTGCTTGCGGCACGATATTGCCGATATTCGATCTAATGTCAAAAACAATAAAAAAGATAAAGAAGAATTATAAAAAAATGTTGATAAATTGATAATTGATAACAATAATTTAAAAACTGCATTTTTTGATTTGAAAAAAGAACTTTCTATATTAAAGTATAAGTCAACCTTCTTTTTTATTTGCACGTCTTCTGATAATCTATTCTAGAGAAAATACAAGCGATAAAGTATTAACAGAAACATATGCTCATTTATTAAAACCGTTAATTGAGCAAATTGTTGAAGAGTTCAAAAAACGAAACGAACAAACAAAAAACATGCCATTTCCAACATCTTATGATATGATAAATAACTATAATAAAAAAATATTAAAGAAGATTATGTCTGAAACGGAAATCAACGCGATGAACCTACACAATTAGTTAGTAATGTAATCGGTGAATTTTCCAAAGCAGCTAAATTGACAAAAAATCAAGTATTAGAATTATTATTGGAAAAAGGAAAGAGGAATTATATCGTGCACGGTAGTATCAATAGCTTTATTAGTGATTTAATTGCCGGTGAATACACACCACACCCATTTTATCAAGTACTTTGAAGGCGAAAATCATGTTGATCTCTCCATTAGTAATAAAGAAAAAGACGTGTTGATAAAACTGTTGCAATACAACGTACGTTATCGTTCAAACTCAAGTGAGAAAAAAAATCTTATTGTTTGAAAATTAGAAATATTTAAATATTGTTTTTCATCTATGTAGACCATCGATTATAACTGGTTATGAAGATTATGACTAAAAACCTAATCGACTACATTGCAAGATGAAGATTATGCTGTTATCATCGAAAAAGTTCTTCAAGTCATAGCATGTTTTTTTTCGTTTCTTTTGATTGTTATTTTATATTTTATATTTTTATTTTGAAAACAAAGAAAATAAAATTTCGATGAATATAATTACTTGTCTCCTCATTGTCTTTATCAAAAGAGCGAAAGTAAACGTTCAAAGGTTTTCTCTTGTCAATAAAACGAACGTTGAGGATGTGTTAAAACTTTTAAACGTATAAACCAAGAATTACAAGAACGTATTATTAAATAGTTAGAAGGATATTATGATAAAGATCGGCGATTTTCTTATGATACAGATATACATATGAATTTATATATTTGGTTATGTGATTTTTTGATATCATAGTTTCATTTTTTATTTAGTATAAACCCGCTTTTAAATTTATTTTTGAATAAAAAGTTGGAAAAAAGGAGGTGTGTGAAATTATTATCTTAGCGTATCAAAACATTTGACCCTAATTTTATTATCTCTAGAATTAGCATTGAACCCTGATTGTTTTTGTTTTTTTAATTTTATTTTTCAAGATTATCTAATAATCTATTATCACAATTTGATTGGTTTATGTAAAGGTATCTTATGAGTGTAACTAATCAGTCGTGTTTCATTAATTAAAATATTGTTTTTTTGTAGCTTATTATATCTATTTGTTCTTTCAAAGAAAATCTAAAATTGAAATTTCCCCTAATAAATGATTTCTCATACTTTCTTCCTCTATTCATTTCACTCTATCTGCAAAACAAAAAAGACATTGTCGCATGTTACCACAACAAATACAATCATGTTATCCTTATTAGAATAAATTCATTGGTTATTTTTTGGAATTTTATTTTAGAATATCAGCACGCATAGTCCAATGTGCAGTCTTCCACATAAATTGAACCACTCCCATACGGAATTATTTTGCGTTAACATTGTGCTTGTTCTAGTAATATAGGATAGGCTCATCTTCGTTTATTCTTTTAATTCCACGTCTTTTTTATAGTATTAGTAGGTCTCTATTCTTTCTGCAATATGTTTTCAATAGTTCTACTATTCAATCTGTCATCCATCACCCTCTGCTCTCAATAAACAACAACAAGAACAGTTCATTCATTGAAAAATTGATAATTATTCTCTTAAATGTTGTTGTATATATGAGTGAAATCACTTTATTTTGATTTTACAATTTATTGCAAATGAAATCATGATATAATTTCTACCGGATTTTAAATAGTTCCAATTCATTATGACTTATACATTTCTATTTTACCAATCATAATAATTCTTCATTAGTGTTAATGAATAAATAGTACTCGCGCTCTTCCTTATTTATTCAACTTAATACTTTATTATTATACCGAACTATTTTGTCATTTAATAATTTCTTTAATTACTTTTAATTCATAATCTCGATTTTCAAAAAGAAATTATCAATTTTGTTCTAATTTTAAGAAGATTCTAGGCTTCGATAAATATCATCATATCAGCCTTTACTATTTTTTTTTATCAATAGCATTTGTTATCAATTGAATAGTTAATATTGATCGATATCGTTTATGAATAAATTATATATTTGGAGCTTCAACATCTTCCAGTATTATTGGATATACGATATCTGCACTTACTTCCTTGATACATAATTAAATAGATCGATTATTTCATCGTTAAATTATATGTAACGCTCGTCCAAAGACTCGCTCAACTCGTTCCCATAGAGATGATGTTTTGAACCTACCATCAAACTATTCATTTTAATTAACTAATAAATATATTACTTCAAAATATTTATTAAATTTTATGAAATTCTTCATGTCCATGATCATACATACACATACGTGTTCGGTAGTTATCGAATGATTATCCTTCAGTTTTCTTTCTATTCCTGATGTAGATAAATGATCGAATGTTGAAGAAGTTCGTCGAATAAAACAAAATATGTATATTCGAATCTGATCTCGGAAAAAACAGTTGCTGCATGCAAATGCAAGAAGTTTCTATAGAAGCACTCATATGTCCCAGTATGTGAAGCTATTTATAAGCATGGGTACAATCGTGAATAATACTAGCTTTAAAAGAATTTTGATTAGATATTAAAGAAATATTAAAAATGATTTTATTTTATATCGCTTAACATTCTTTTGATTTCAAAATTTTAGATAAGGAAGAACGAAAGCTTATTCAGGATATAAGTCGGAACTTATGTCAAACGAAGCTTGAGATTATTAAGTCAGATGTAAAATAATTGAAATAAACTATTTTTATGTTCTAATTAGAACATTATCAATAGTACTGCGATATGTTTCATTCTTTATGATGTGTCACATTATTTTTCCTTTTATTGAAACAGAGCAGAACGAGCATTTTTAGTGGTTTTATCACTACCTATACACGTATGTTTCTTTTAACCTTTTTTTCTTTATCCTTTCGACACAACATCATTAAAATATTTACATGACTTTGATAACGCAAGTCAATATATCAACATATTACTCTCAGACACAATAATAAAATTCAAAGTTGGAAAAAAACCTTTCGCTTTTATAACACAAAGTTTGTTCCTTCTTAAAAACTATGTTCTCATTCACAATAAATTATACTACGGATAATTAAATAAAAGTGTGATATTCAAATGTACAAAAAGTGTTTTATAATAATTATTTGTATTCCAATTATCTATACATACACATGCGGACAATCGAATATAAAACCAAATATTTTCTCTAATATAAAAATCATTAATGGAACAGAAGCTCAATCTCATAGTTGGCCATGGGTATGTTCTATTTCACTAAAAATCATTTCTTATTTTTTATACAGATTGTAACAATCCAACATCCAATTGTGGGTCATTTTTGTGGTGGATCATTAATTGATTCTAATTATGTTATTTCAGCAGCTCATTGCTTTTTTTCAGTTTTTTTTGATAGTAGTATTATTCATATTGGGAATCATTATCTAAATGATAAAATTGAACAAAGAACAATAAGTAAAATTATTCGTCATCCTCTGTACATTTTAAACGATGGAGATCCAAATGATATAGTACTGCTCAAACTAAATGAATCAATTGACATTACAGTTTATTCACCTATTTGTTTGCCTACATATCATACAGATATGTTGGAATCACCAGGACAAAGCGTAATCGTTGCAGGTTGGGGTTTCACAGAAGAAGGCATACTATCCAATGTGTTACTTCAAACAGCATTAATAATTCATGATCCTTCTATACCGGGATGTCAACCATTTGTGAATGATACCTATAAACAAATGTGTGTTGGTGTAATAGATGGAGGAACTGGAAGTTGTTCAGTGAGTATAATTCAAATATTTTATTATAAGTGTGATTGCAGATGACATTCATGATCATTCATTCAGAATTATATCACAGGAATAACTGTTAATAGTTGATTTTTTATTCTTTTATATGATTTCAGGGTGATAGTGGCGGTCCACTCATGGCAGAGTATGAAAACCATTATTATCTTGTTGGAATTGTATCAGCTGGTATTGGTGGATGTGGAAATACTTCTTCGTTATATATACGTGTGAGAGCATTTATCAATTGGATATGCGAGGAAGATCCGGATATCATGTATTGTTCTACAATGAATACTACGACGACTTCATCGTCTTCGCACACATCATCCTCTACATCAATGTCAACAACATCTTTGTCTACAACACCTTCTACTATTATTAGAAATGATGACAGTAATAAAAAAATGATAATTATTGTAGCAACTGTTGTACCGATTGTGACTCTGATTATTATTGCTGTTTTGATTATATATTTTTGTTGTATTAAAAAATCATGTACACTTAATAATTGTTAATTTTATATAATATATAATAAAAATAATTAAAAAGAATAATTTTATTAAAAATGAATCTAGAGAAACAATAATGGATAACTTAAAATCTATGATTATGATTAGTTTTTAGATACATTGTATTTTTGTATAGTTGTTGATGAAAAAAAAAGAAATCAATTATTATTAATAAGTAAATTAGCTTAACAATTATTAAAATACTTTATTATCTGTGGATAGACGATTTATGAAAAACAGAAAGAATGCAATGTGTAATATCAATAAATTAATGGTTATTGCACCTCTTATCTTTATAGCACATTGAAATTCTTTCATTTAAATTTTAACAATGATAGTTTCGTCTTTTATATATATATATTATAAACTGTACTGATTTATTTTCTCTTAATATAAAACATCAAGAACAAGTATATTAGTCTAATTGTTCAAACCATTACTCTGCGAATTGGCTATTTGCAAAACAACCGCAGTATTGTAATTGTCCTCCACATGGAAAATTTGGAATCTGAGCAACAAAGACGATATGTCACTGGAATATTATTTAGATGAATTCAACATGAAGTTGTCAATATAGGACAATGAGTTGTGGTATAATAACACCAGTGCCTTCCATTTGGATTGTATAATTAGTGAAAACAATCAACGTGACATGCCGGATGCGGACTAACAGTTCCACCGCTTAGTTAGATATGCACCAGTCCCAGTTAACTAGAACTCAGTCCTGGCTGGATATCGACTTGAACTGAACTATAGATTAGTGAATGAGAAATACTTACTTTTCCTCCAATAGATTGTAATTGTTAGGATAGGAGACTGCTGAAGTATCCATGCTGCATATGATATCAATTTAATTAATGATTATTGTATTACTATATACTCATTTGTTGCTATCTGTCAAAATAATGTATAACTCAGTGTATGTTAGTTAGACTTTTATGGGAAATGTTCTTTATTCTTGATTAAATGAAAATATATGAAGGAACAATAAATTTTTCTGTTATTTTTGATTAAGAAAGAGTAAAGCTAAAGAATGATCCAAAAGTGTTGCTACCTCTCAGAAGAGTTGCTGTTTCTTGCTTATTACAAATTTAAAAACACTCAAACTTTACCATTTTATTTACTGAAACTAGATGAGTATTATTCTAAATGTTTTGTATTTCTAATCTGAATTACAAAGAAGATACATAATTTATATTGTAGAAAAGCATGTTTTTCCTAGGCCATACAATCCAAATAATCGTAACCATTTGTATGAAAACGCAGAAAGAAAAAATGTACGAAGACGATATCAAAGTGGAGATATATTGTAAAAATTACGTTTCTATTGTATACTTATAAGTTTATGTTGAATGAGGAATTCTTTTCAACATTTTACTATTTTGCGTCTTTTCTTCTAACACCCTCATTCTAACATTTTTCTTATCGAGCTTTTACTTTTCGACGTTTTTATTTCATCCTATCGCATCTAATAAACATCTATTGTGAAAATACAAAATAATTAAGGAGCAAATTTTGATAGTGAACAAGTTGCAAAAGTACTCAGTTTTGTTTTATTCAACAGTAAGACAATTGAAATATCTAGTTGATAAACAAGGGGTATTAGTAATTTATGCAAACACCACAAACACCCAACTTTGCAAAACCGCACGAAATGTCCGCTTACAAACACCCACATCTTGGTGAGTTATGCTCACAAACACCCACAAACACCCACTTTGTCCTACTATTAGAAAAAATATTTCGTCAACAAACATCATAA
>JAJEKB010021158.1:1770737-1784630 GCA_022393335.1 Macrotrachela quadricornifera
AGATAAAAGATTTATAATTTGATCTTTTTTACAAAATGTTACTAAATGTGCATTTATATTGTATTGATCATGATTATTTAATTCAGTTAAATTACAAGTAAGATCATATAGAAATGATGAAGATTTTTGCAATATTTTAATATGATGAATACATTTCAACAATTGATGTTTTAAACTAAATTAAAATCAATGGTTTTTTTTTCATTTAATTATTTTCAAAATGAACTTACTATCGAGGAAGATTCTTATTGTTGATTGATTCAACAACAAAGTCACGAATTTGTTTTTCATCTTCTTGTAGATTAAGCCAACATTTACCAGCAACAGCTCGTTGTCTTACAGGTAATGAATCATTTTTGAATATTTCTAATAAATTCTTTTCATTTTTAGTTGATTTTGATAAAAATATAAACATTTGTAAATCATCATAAGATGAAATTAATGTTTCTTTTAAATGTTTTTCTATTTCACTTTTATCGGATAATGATAAAACATATTTAAGACGATCTACCCGTGTACCATCTTTTTTTAATGATTCATATTTGTTGATTGAAGACATTTTTGGACACTGATATACAGTAACTATCTACAAATAAAATACGATCATTTTATATTTATACGAAAAAAAACAAATTTCTCTCAATGACGAAATTTTATTCAAGGACAATAATATAGTATCAGGATGTTTCATTGTTCTGTCTTCATGAATAGAAATGATGAAAAAACAGTTATTTTTCATTCTTTCACAATCGTATGCAAATGTTTGCTTTATGAAATAAAAATATATTCATCTTACATAATGAGAAAAAAAAGTCCTCAGAGCAAATTAAACATAATGGTACATAGCCAGGCATCAAGCTTGTTAAAATTTTTTTTTTCTTACAGGTTAAATCGACCTCTAATAGAGTATATAGTTACGTTATGTCACAAGTTAGTTGCAATAATAAAACTGAAACTCATTATACATTTAATAGAAAGAATGGATGCAATAACATTTCTCAATATATAGTTACTGTAACAAAAAATAGAGAGATAGACTAGGTAGCTTCGTTACTGTTGCAAACTTTCTGTTCTTGTGATCACAATGGCAAACTGGAATAGTAGCGTTATCACTACCTTCGGTATATGACGTTAACTACACGCTACATCAATCCAGTTGCTATTCATTACGCATAGAGCACACCGTTATATAGAAGAGTAAGCAAAGGAAAGAAAGAAGAGAAAAATAATATAATCGAGATAAAGAACAAGGTATAACACATGTAATATAAAAATTGGGATATTTCCATATAAAATACATCATGTAAGAGTAGTGTGTCTACTAGCACAGTTAGGTTTTGAAGGTATCCAACGAATTAAGGAAAAATACGGATTTCATCCTAGAGTCACACGAAATTATTTGATGACAAAGGATTTAGCAGAAAAACGTAGTGATCGCTCACCTCGACACATGACATTTTGTCCCACACAACTCGCCCCCTACAATTCACCCCTATTGCATTTTGTTCCTTTACAATTCGTCTCAAATTTATTTTGCCCTCTTACATTTTGCCCCATTTATATTTTATCTCATACCTCTGTTAAAGTCAATCTATATAGTTATAACTATCGAAAATAAGTGTCATCTAAATCTTATTGTTGTTTTTAGTGAATCATCAGCATCTAAGAGACTAATAAAGAATATGTAGATGCCCTTCGTCCGTTCTGAACATATACCGAAACTAATTTTCTGTCCGCCGTTTAATCACGCGCATTACTGTAGCTATTGTTGCGTTAAAGAAATTCACGTAGCCATCTTAAAATGAATACAATTGAGGTTTTGAAAAGTTCTCGAGGAAATCCAATGATTTATATTTCGGAATTTTTTTATAGTTAACATCGAATAACAGAAGAAAAACGACTATTTCGTTGCAAAGATCGAAATTGTAGAAGTACAAATAAAAAAAACATATCTGACATCTGCTTCATATTATATTTTCGTTCGTTGTCAAACGAATATTCAAATGCAAGTAATAATTAAAGATCCATCTGAACATTCTCATATACCTGATTCAGATCAACTTCATGTTGTCAGACTTAAAAATGAAATAAAACTTCGTGGTTTATCATTAGATGAAGCGGCTAGTGCAATATTATTTGATGTATTACAAAAAACTCCATTAATAGCAGCTCCTTCTTTAGCTTCAAATGATGCATTATTACAAACCATTTGTCGTGAGCGACCAGTTGTTCAACTTGATCCTTATGGTCGTTTACCTCTTATATTACGTGAAACAGATCGTGGTGAAAATTTCGTTTCATATGAAGATGATTCTATGGTTATATTTGCATGTGGCAAAAATTTGTCGGTCTTGAACAAATGTAAACACTGGTTCATGAACGGAACCTTTAGCGTTTGTATTCCTTTATTTTGGCTTCTTTTGATAAAATCAGTTTGCTTAGGTTTGCCCAAAAAGTTATTATCAATTATTTACTGTACATGGAATGTATATTCATTTCAAATAATTTTTCTCGTATATATTTTACTCATCGGAAAAGAAACTAATAATTATAATAGATTTTTTGAGTAATTATTGTTACACTATGATTATGAACCTGAATCTATCCTCATTGATTTTGAAAGTGCCACACTTAAATCAACTAAAACTATGTTTCCTGAAGTAGTTCAAATCGGTTATCTTGCATATGCTGTTTTTTCTATTAATAATTAACTTTCTATAAGTTTAAATTGTGTATTTCATTTTGGAAAATGTTTGTGGCGAGGAATACAATCATTGGATTTATAAAATAAATACATTAATGATGAGAAGTTTCGAAGAAATGTAAAAAAAGCTTATGGCACTTGCATTTGTACCTGTTGATGATGTTATTCATGATTATTCATCAATCATCAATGATTTTGATGATGAAGATTTTCCTTTTCTTAATTATTTTGAACGCGTATGGGTGGGACAAAAGAAAGGAAGAGGTCTATGTTATTTTAGTTTATGTGTTCAATAGAACTAATATTGTATAACTCTAATTTAGGTAGTCGTCGCCGTAAACCAAAATTTGCTTTACAGTTCTGAAATACTTATGAGCGGGTTATACAAGATTTACCAAGATCTAATAATTATATCGAGGGATGGCATCATGCATTCAACAACCGGATATCGATCAAACATCCTTCTATGACTAAACTTGCAAAATGTATTATACGAGAGCAGCCTCGATTTGAAATAGATATTGAACGACTTCGTATTGGTGAACAACCAAAGAAGAAAAGAAAGTTTATGCTAATATTGATGCACGATTAAAAAGGATAGCGCAGTCTTATTATGTCAACAGTATTTAACTCGAATTTCTATGAACTTGAATATAAGTACCTGAATTTATTTAAATAAACTTTTTTAAATATTACTATAATACTAGGTTGGAAAAAATATTTTGATATGGGGTTAACGCTATAATTTCAAATAGAGTGAATAATGAATTTTATACCAAATGAAAGCCCGTCAGAAATGGAGCTTATTAATACTAAAAAGTAAAGGTTATGAAAAATTTTTAATATGGAACTTACGAAACATTCAGAAATTTTATACTTTTTTTGCGGTGGAAAAGTAAGGTATCAGTAATTTAAAGTTAGAATAAAATATTTTTCTTGGATGTTTTTACATGATTCGATAGAGCACGTCAAGCTCTACAAAATTGTATATAGTAAAAAATTTTTGAGCAGGATTCGTGGATTAAAATGTATTGAACTCTGTCTAAAGAATATATCAAAAGATGCGCATTTTTTAAAATTTTTATAGAGAAAAGAAATCGACTATTTTCCATTAATATTTTTATGTCAGATGTTCGAAAATATAATCATTGGATGCAGCATCAAAAATTGCATTGAATGATTATATTTTGGAATGCCTCACAGAGTAGAAATAATGAAAAAGTTCATTTTATTGAAAAATCGTGTTTTTCTTTTACATTAAAAGTATAATTGTTTTAAATGTTTTTTAAGATTTCTCAAATAGTTTTTTGAAATTTTATCATAAAAACATGACTTCAAAAAATTTGAATATACACAGTTTTGTAGAGCTTGACTTGATCTATCGAACCATGTAAAAATATCTAGGAAAAATATTTTATTTTACCTTCAAATTACTGATACCTTACTTTTCCACCACAAAAAATGTATAAAATTTCTGAATGTTTCGGTAGTTTGGTATTAAAAATTTTTCATAATTCTTACTATTTAGTATTTCCCTATTAACATATTTCTTCCAACCTAGTATAATAAAGACACAAGATGACAAAGTCAGTGAAATACTTGTATTCATTCAGACAACAATGACTTCAGAAGACGAGGAAAAGACAGAATAATTACTATGATAAAACTAGCAATAAGTAGTTTATATTCAGTGAACTGTTCAAATAATTGAATGGCTATACTGTATTTTTCAGTTGATGGAGAGTCATGAAATACACATTATTCAGGTTGTTCCTCATAATCATGGAATAAATCACAATAAATAAACTAGTGACTGATTGAATCTAGAATAGTGAATGATAACAACCAAAGTATTCATTGTGCAATATGTTTGCTACTCTTCTATAGTTATACAAGAATTAAGCTAATTGTTTATATTAGAATGTTCTTGAGAGTTTTTCTATAAACTTAAATATGAAGATGAAAATATAAAAGAATTTTTTCATTATTTATTACGAGCTTTCAACTCTATACTTAGCTCATCATCAGACAATATGACGATTTTTTACATCAAATTTCGAGAATATTTTAGTTTCTATGATTCATTATTTTTACTCTTTGACATAAGATAACAAATCTATTTTTTTCCATGATGCCATGAATTAACTTTCGCTAATAATCACGCAAACTAGTTATCTTATTAAAGAACTTCGAATCAACATTACTTAAAGTGTATGTCAATGATGATTATTATTTTGTCGTCAGAGCCAAAACTCTAGGATGATTCAACCTGAAAGTAAGAATGTCATCTTGTCTCTTATTCTGATATTAAGCCCACGAATGCTCTGACAATGAAGTGATAATAACTGTTGAAGAGTATTTAAGTAATCTTGATTCGAAGTTCTTTATTAATAGAATAACTAGTTTACTTGATCGTTGAGAAAGTATCATTGGTAGTGAAGATCACTATATTTAATAAATTTAGCAGTTGTTATTCTATTGTTTCATAATATATATTATGCGTGAATTTTTCAGACAACCTGACATTTTGAATTCCTTCCACACTATTCCATTAAGATTTTTTTTGTCAACATCTCAGATATTAATTAAAGAAATCAAATTGAAAATATCATTTGTTTTTTAATTGAGAGATTTGATATGTAATATAATCAATAATTAGGCATTGATACTTGTCTATATTTGATTGAAAAGCAATCTTTCGTATGCACTTAACAATAAGTAAATTCAGTGATTCATATAAAATAAATATCTTACACAACAGCTAAAAACACCCTTTTATTGTAAGCTAGTGACTCATACAATTGAAACAGTATTGTTTCTCTTTCTGCCATAGTTATATGTTAAAGAATGATGACAAAAAAATGCTTTGGGCAAGAAAAAGTCAGAAGAAGAAGAAAATAAAATATACAAGTGTTTTTTCGATTACGTTCAATAAAACGAAGTGAATCATTCTCCCTCATTTCTTATAAGGTAAGAAATACATTTCATCGTATATATTCAGAAAATTACATCACAAAAATAAGACATTCGTCATCCACAGTAATTTCACTGTGATAAAAACAAACAAATGATAGAATATGAGCTGTTACCTTGACAATAACTAGATCTTTCATCTAGTTCCTTGTTTTCTTCAATTAAGTTATACAATCATTTTTTTAGTCATTGATTATAATACTTGTTACAAGACTATAGAACGATGTCGAATGTATCTCTTCTTGAACTTCCCGTTGAAATTCTTCATCGTATCTTTGATCATCTCGATACAAAGACTATTTTTCGTTCACTTCGATGTGCTTGCAGTCAACTCTATGCAACTGTTAATACCTATAATCGATTTGAACTCGATCTCACTCCAATCGCAAAATTTCAAATTAAACTTATTCCTGATCTTATTCTTCCTGAAAATATTACTTCATTAATTTTTTCCGTCGGTTACAACAATCCATATAATAAAATGGATTTATTTTTGTCACTTGTTGATATTCAACAATTTACTCGACTTCGTTCATTGACTCTTCTTAAAATAAATGATATTGAACTAAATCAATTATTACAAAACATCAACATCTTGTCTTTGGTGTCACTTTCAATTCAGTTGCGTACAGTAAATGAACATATGAGATTCCCTCTGGTTTCAACAGCTATTGCTCAAACTAATCTTCGAAAGCTCTGTTTACCAGTTTCTGAACATATAACAAAGATTTTATCATGGCCTGTTCAATGTACATTACAACATCTAACAATTGGATATTGTACCTCTCAAGAATATCAATTTATTCTTGAACATTGTCCTCTTTTACGAACATTTGTTTTACAAAGCTTTCTTAATTATTCGTTCAAGAGCGTTACCATGGTAACGACCACCTGCACATATTATTCACAATTAACTTCTCTAACAATAAATCACTGCTGTTTATCGTTCAAAGATCTGGATTTGTTTCTTTCTCTGACTCCATCACTTACTTATTTGAAAGTGGTCGGTAGTTCGTGGACTTCTGACACTTTAACCGATGGTTATCTATGGGAACAGCTCATTCAAACAAAATTATTACTCTTAAATACCTTTCATTTTTGCTTTCGACGTACTATTGATGCAAATTATAACTCTCACAATCTTCATTCAATTATAAGTCGATATCAAACACCATTTTGGCTAGAAGACAAACATTGGTATGTCACTTGTGATTGCGTGATAAATTTCTCATCATCACATATATTAATCTATACAATACCAGTACATATCAATGATTTTAAAATATTCATCAGATGTGAGGCATTATCCATAAACAACATTTGTTATTTTACTAAATTACAATTACATGAAAAAGATCAAATCAATGAAGAAGTATGTTTGAAATTTTTCTCTGATAATAGATATTAATCATTTCTTTTAATTATTAAATATAAAAAAAAAGATTTTTTTCATTTAATCATTTTTGAAAAATATTTTTCCAATGTTTTCCAATTAAGGAACTTCTAGAAACAAAGGAATAATAGTCTCACAAGAATTTTCCATTATATAAGCCGTTGATGTCATATTATTGTTATCATAAGATTATTTCTATGTCATTTACTTTTTTCATTGATACTCCTCAATCTAATACAATGAGTAATGATTGACGGTAGAAATATTCTTTATCTCTGTCATATTTATTCCGATTTGTTCAAATAGACATTACTCGAGCTTAATCATGAAGATATTTGTAATATTTCACAAATTATACCATATTTGGCATGTGCATTAAAACACAACACAGTAGTTATTATTTTCTATTTACTTTTCTCTTATTCATCTTCAGCTTTCATATAGACATTCGCTATATTAAATTTGAGTAAAAATAATATCCAGCATACAGAAATACGATATTTGGCTAATGTACTACAAAACAACACGGTAATTTTCATTGTTTTATCATCTTTTTCATTTTTTTTCCAATTTTTTCGTAAAGAATTTGACAACACTGGATATCTGTGACAACCGGATTGAACAAAAAGGAACACAACATTCAGCTAATATATTACAATACAATACAGTAATCTCTTTTTTACAAAATTTTTCTTATATTCTATCCTCAATTTTTCCTTTGCTTAGACACTTAAAACGTTAGACATTGGTGGTAGTCGAATTGGACAAGAAGAAGTACAACATTTGGCTAGTGGATTACAAAATAACACAGTGATCTCTTTCTTTCAAAATCTTTCCTATAATATATGCTCTCTTTATTTTCCTTTTAGACACTCACTAAACTTAACATTGGTGGAAATCATATCGGAATCAAAGGATTATTGCATCTAATAAATGCATTACAAAACAATACAGTAAGCTTTTATTGTTGCCTAATTTCATATCTGTTGATCTTTCTTTTTCTGCAGACACTCACTATCGTCGATCTTCAAGATAATCAAATCGGAAACACGGGACTTCAATATTTATGTGATTTATTTCGAAATAATTTCGTAATTTTTTCTTATTTTCATGTTCCATCTTCATAATTTTTTTATAGACCCTAACTACAGTTGATCTTAGTAGTAACCAAATCGAAGCAGAAGGAGCACACTATCTAGCTGATATACTTAAATACAATATGGTGATTGTCATTCTCTTTCTTTCTTCATATAAGCGATATCTATTTGCTATTATTTTTAAACAGACATTAACTACAATCAATTTGAGAGACAACAAAGTGAGAAGTAAAGGAGTTGAATATCTGGCTAATGCATTACAAACAAATATAGTCAGTTATCTTATTTATATATTTTTTTCTTAAATATTTTTGTTTCTTCATCTAGATACTCACAACGCTCAATCTTCGCTTCAATCATATTGATGATGATGGAGCAGAGTATTTGGGAAATGCTTTGACAACTAATAAGGTAACTTCTTTTTCACTTTTCTTTAAAACTCTCAGATATAAATCTGTTCATGTAGACATTAACTATACTCAATCTTTGGAATAATCAAATCTCAGGTACAGGAGCACGATATCTAGCTGATGCATTACGAAAGAATACAGTAACGTATTTTCTTTAAAATTTTTATAATCTATTTTAACTTTCCTTTTATCTAGAGTCTTACGACACTCGATCTCGGAAGAAATCAAATCGGTAGTTTAGGAGCAAAACATCTAGCTGAGATGTTACAAACGAATTCCGTATTCGCCACAAACTCTTTTCCTTTTTCATATTCATCTTTAACTTTTCACACAGACACTTGTGGTATTGAATCTATGGGACAATCGAATAAGAGACAAAGGAGTTGAATATTTAGCCTCTGTATTAAAAATAAATATGGTCATTCTTATTTTCTTTCTTTATCGATCTCTATGCATTTTTCCTCTTCTTTTTTACAGACACTTGCTATATTAGACATCGGATCTAATCATATTGGAAATGATGGAGTACAACATTTGGTTCATGCATTACAAACTAATAAGGTTGGTTTATTACATCTTTCTTTTTGCTTCATTTTCGTTTTTTTTTCTATAGAGACCCATTACACTCAATCTTCAAAATAATGCTATAGATACAGATTTGATTCTATTTATCAAAGAGCTCATCGAACAAAAATATTAACAAGAAAGATTCAAATTAAATATGAATTTGTGACGTTAAAGAATATCATTTTCCATTTGTGCTTTTTTTAAATAAATAAGATTCTAGGTAGATAAAAGTAAACTGTACTTTTTAGAAGTAACTTAATCGGTTTATTTATAGAATTGTAAGAAGAGCCAAAGAATCTTGCAAGATTAAATATACAGAATAAATGCATTGAATGTTTATTTTCTTTTAGTTGCTAGTAGATATCGATTCGATTCAAGTTTTTCAGTATTGAAGCCGAATGCAATCGAAAATCAAATTTTGAAAAAAACCCGATAACTGAATTATGTCGAGTTTCAAACAATCGTCATTTAAATATCGACTTTCACATTGAACGACTTTTCTATATTCCCACGTCTACCGAAACAGTGATATTGAAGTTGTAATAGAAGACTCTCCTTAAGTATTTAATTAGTTATAAAAATGTATATAAAAGTTTTCTAGAACGTTTATCGACATATATATAAGAGAACATGCAAGGTCTTCTATCTTGATGAACTAAGAATTTTATAGGATTATTTAGAATGTTATTTTGATCGTGTTATAATGAGAGGTGTATAAATCGACGCTTTTCCTATATCAAAAATTTAATTGTGAAGAAAAGGAAAAAAAAGTATAATTATTACTATCGTCAATCAAACATTTTCTATTCATCCCATCAGACTTTATTGATTTACGTGTAGATAAGTTTTTTTCTAACAGTGAAAGTGTTGTAAATGTAAAGAGTGGGCATGCATAAAATCCTATATTTTTTTTCGGTCTTAGTTCTGGTTCTTAGGGGTATTTTATGACCTGGTCTCAGCTGCTCTTGCTCTCAATAACTATGAAATGCTAACATTGGAAAAATTGTTTAGAAATAAAAGATTTATCATTGTTACACGTCTAGATACAGAAGAGCTTGATGAAACTTAGGAATTCTATTGACTTTTTATCTTGGTCAAATATTTATAAGAGCGCATACTTGTTTCGATTATCCTCGATCTCAACGGTTTGCAGTCGCATTTCATCACGTTCTTGATTCTGAAACTATTTAGTTATGTTTCTAATGGGAAGCTTACATGGGCAATCAATTTTTTGACAGCGTTTACCAAAGAAACTTTCTTCATCATATATATATATATATTTCTGCCAAATTCCGAAAACTGGCGAAAAATCATCCTTCATCCCATTCTTCGATCGCGCCGATCCCATCTTGACCTTCCTCTGAACTCAGAGAAGTACCATAGAAAATTTGGTGATGCTAGCTATTACAGGAACTGAATGCATAAAGATCACACAGACAGGCGAACACATATTCTTCTTTATATATATATAGATTGTAAATATGTTCTGTCAAATGGATCATTATGACGACGCATTTGAGTTAATAATAGTTTCATTTGCTATTGGAAAAAGTTTGTCATTCTGTATAATTGTTCATGTCATAGAAACAATTCTTTATACGAAACGTAAATATCGACAAGCACTCTCACAACGGATGACCACTTAAAAAAACGCAATAGAGTGAGATTTCACAAAAGAATAGTCTTAATTTGATATCTCCTTATAATGATATCGGTAAAATAGATTTAATCAAACAAAACAAAATATAGTAATGCTAGTGATCAATACCATTAGATGATATCTATATTGACTTTAACACTTTGAATCGATCACATGATATTTTAAACATTAAAAAATAAAAGTGAACTATTATTAAGTTAAAGTATTCTTTGTCTAAAATGATAAATAATATTCTTGTTTTTTGACATTGTAATCTGATTATGTATTAAAAAAAAATGAGTCAATTGTGACAAGAAGACGTTTATTGATAAATTAACAATCATAAATTTCGTTTAGCTATGTTTCGAAAAAGATATGACAAGCTATTGAATAATTTCAATTTGTCTTATAATGCAATCTTGAATATAAATAGAATGTCTTTAAAAAAATATATCTGTTGAATCCACAAGTAAAATTCAATTATAACAAAATTTTTTAATTCATCAACTGATTGAATTTAATCTAGACAATCATTTTTTTATCTTTAAACTATTTGAGCTTAATTATCTATCTAAATAAATCATTTTTAAAGATAATTTTTAAAGTTTAAAAATATGTAACACATACACATTGACATACAATATATTTATTCGGAATCGACTAACATGAAAATAAAAGGATAGTTGATAGGGATTTAAAATTGCACTGTTTCTTTCTTTGTTTTTTTTTTATATCATGGAATGCTTATGGAAAAATAAAAAAAAAAAAAAGTACGAATAGGAAGAATAAATTAATCATGATATTTTCTATTTAGATTGGCACCAAATAATTTTTCTCGAATTTCAGGTAGAATTTGATTAAAAATCATTGCAAGACGAGCTTCAATTGTATTTGATACTTTAATTTTTCCACCCATTGCATAAAGTTCAACACCACCAGCTCTAAACAATAGGAAAGAAAAAAAATAAATTTTTATTATTTAACAAATAAAATACTAACGAATCATCTGCTAAAAAATTTTTATCATCTATTATAACTTTAATATCTTTTTGTTTTAATTCTTGTTTATATCGATTAATAGCATCAGGAATAAGTCGTTGAACAAGTTCATGATCATTACGTCGACAACGAATAGTCACTTCTTTTTCCATAAGTAAAAATAGACCTTGTGCAATAAGATTAGCAAGTATAGTTGTATATTTTCCTTGATCTTGTGCTAATATACTTAATTGTTTTCTTGCTTCATCTTTTAATGTTTGAATATAATCATCACGAGCTTTAAGAATTGAAAGACGACTTGCATTAGCTAAATTTGAATGTTGAATTTTTCTTTGTAATTCAATTTGTTTTTCTTTTTTATCATAATATTCAATTATTTTAACACGTTGTTGGGAAACTAAACGACTTTTTTCAATATTAAATTCTTCTTCAGCTTTTGCTTCAATTTCTTCAACTTTTTCAGCTGCTTCTTGTTGAATAAATGCAATCATTTGTTGAATCTATATAAAAAATATATATAGATATATTTTTTTTTTTCGAAAAATAATCTAACAAACCTGTTTAGCAACTTCAGTTTCGCTTAAACCCATTTTTAATTTATTCTATAATATAGAACAATGACCAACGAACTAAAAAGAGTAATAGATTTATGTCTATGATAAGATAAAAAAAGAAGAATTTTTTGAGAAAACTAAGAGGCAGCTGAAAATATTTTTATTGGACTATATTATAGATCTCTTCTAAATTTGTTATTATAGATGTCACTATAGTTTATCTTAATTAAACATGTTTTAATTATTTGAATTATTGTTTTAAATAATATTTAAAAGAGATATGATTATGTCTTAAAGGAATCTAACAAATTAAGAGAAAATGTTAACATCATGATAGAGACATAAGAAAAACGTTTTTATTGGTTAAATAAATAAAACATGTCTCGGTATATTGAATTACTCTAAAATATATCAAAAGAGTAATTTAAATTAAAGCAGAATTTTCCAAAAGGTCATATTGTGTCTTGTTATCAACATATTTGCTCAATAGACTATTCGAGCTTTTTCACAAGACAAGTCGAAATACTAACTACACAAATATTTCAATGAAAATGACCGACTTATTGTATAGAATAATTTGATTCTTTTAATTGAGATATTTGTTTAGCTGGTTGTTTGAGTTATCTTGTAGGAGAAGTCAACTTATCTCATGGGATAGGTCCAAGTTGTTAGTAAACAGATGTTTTAATTAAATTAAACTACTGAACTTATGGAATAAATCTCAAATTTGCCCAAAGTGCAATAAAAAAAGCAAATAATAATAAAAATTTGTATTTTTCAAATGCTCATTGTTTACTTGCGGTTACGTTTTTGTGCTAAATTCATTTGTCATCAAACCGTTTCGTGTGACTCTGTAGTGAAATCCATATTTCCCCTTAATTCGTTGGATACCTTCAAAACGTAGTTGTGCTAGTAGACACACCGCTCATACATGATGTATTTTATATGGGAATATCCCAATTTTTATATTGCATGTGTTATACCTTGTTCTTTATGTGGATTATATTATTTTTCTCTTCTTTCTTTCCTTTGCTTACTCTTCTATATAACGGTGTGCTCTGTACGATATAAACAGCAACTGGATTGATGTAGCTTGTAGTTAACATCATATACCGAGGATAGTGGTAACGCTACTCTTTCAGTTTTCCATTGTGATCACAAGAACAGAAAGTTTGCAGTAGTAACCAAATTCCTTAGTCCATGTCTCTATTTTTCATTACAGTAATTACATATTAAGAAATGTTCTTGCAACTAACTTGTGACATAACGTAATTATATACTCTATTAGAGGTCGATTTAACCTGTAAAGAAAAAAAATATTTTAATAGACTTGATGCCTGGCTATGTATCATTATGTTTCATTTGTTCTAAGGACTTTTTTTTCTCTTTGTGTAAGATGAATATATCTTTATTTCATAAAGCAAACATTTGCATACGATTGTGAAAGAATGAAAAATAACTGTTTTTTCATCATTTCTATTCATGAAGACAGAACGATGAAATACCCTGATACTATATTATTGTCCTTGAATAAAATTTCATCATTGAGAGAAATTT
>JAJEKB010021158.1:1789630-1823679 GCA_022393335.1 Macrotrachela quadricornifera
CGGGAAACCGGGGTTCGATTCCCCGCCGCGGAGTAATTCTTTTTTTTCTCATTCTGTTGTTATTGCCTAGTGTTCTCCGATGCACTGTTATAATAGTCCTATTGAATCAAATTTTTTTCATAGTTTACTTGGTCAAAAATATACTAATTAAATCAATATTCATTTGTATATATTTTCCTAGATAAATAAGAAAATTTAGATAATGAAAAAACCATTTTTGTTCATAAGTCAATTTGTACGAAGTAGTATATAATCATGAAAAATGTAAAGAATTTTATGACAAATCCTGAATTTGTTACTGAATAGAATTTCTATGAAGTTTAAAGTGTTTCGAGAACTTTTCTACGCCTTTGACTATTTTTCTCGATTATTTTTCAATACTTTTTTTTAAATAGACAATTGTTAATCAAAGTCCAATTTTACGCTTCTGACTATAAAAAATAAATCCATCATATTTGTTAAGAATTAGTTAGACGAAACATATTTTCTAGCGCTAATTTAGCTGCAAAGACACGATATTTACTAACACTATCATAAAATTTTTCTCTAATAATTGGCCCAACATTACAATAGCGTGTATTAGCCGATAATGCTTCAACTATAAGGAAAAGTCGAAAAATTCCGATCACTTTCTGTAAATATAAAGTTTTTCGAACATTTTATAATATAGAAATCAATCTGACGAGTTGATGTTGCATTAATACTACTAGCAAGTTATATGCACTTTACTGATAGTAATGTAAAATAATAAGAATAAAACCTATAATGACTGACTATTCTAATTTAATCTATCATAATTAGAAAATTTGGACCAGAGGTGACTACAGATGAAATTGAATCAAATGTAAAATAACAAATAAGATTAATATTAAGTCAAATTTCAATAGGAAACTTTACTTGACTACTAGAACTGTTGCTTGTAATGAATATACGCCGATTACTAAAGATCCTACAGATGACTGATCACAAACATCTTTTCAACAGACAATATTTTTCATGTAATTGTAGTTGGTAGTATCACGGTCTGTTCGAGGAGAATAGCGATTTTTGGCAATTGAAGTGCATCTAGGATGCACCAATATCTTTACATATTTCATACATTACATAAACGAGGCATTGATAACATGTGGAAAGACAAAGACGATATCGAAGAGTTGTAATCGGTTCAGTTCAATTGAAATGATTGAATCGACCGGTCGTCACTAGTTTTTATTAGTTTTAGAAGATGAATTTTACAACTTTCGGAATATGTATATCTTTTTCTAATAAAATATGACCAGTTTAAATATAAAACAAAGTAGAAAAAAAGAATAATCAGATTTCTTTCTGTACGAAACGATTTTTTGAACGAATTATATGTTGAATTTGGGTTAATGAGATTTTTTTATGAATTCCCTTTGCATCACATTCGAAGGTGAATAAAACCTTGTGTATATAGCCAGTGACGGATTTAAGAAGAAT
Organism: Macrotrachela quadricornifera; assembly: GCA_022393335.1. Classification (NCBI taxonomy): domain Eukaryota; kingdom Metazoa; phylum Rotifera; class Eurotatoria; order Philodinida; family Philodinidae; genus Macrotrachela; species Macrotrachela quadricornifera. The sequence continues at coordinate 1,791,092 of JAJEKB010021158.1, forward strand.
AGGGAGCGTCCTGGAGCCAATCATCTTTGTCCTCTCTTTCTTGTCACTGACCAAAATGATAAATTAATCAATTGGACAAACAACTATTCACATTAGTTTCATCATTGCAAAAGTTTCATGTAGTTAGAAATATAAATTCAATATGCAATAGAATATTAACTTTCAAAATAAAACTAAAAATATGGCAGGTGAATAAGAAATGCTCGATAGGAACTAATAAAGGTAAATTGTATAATTTCATGTAAATACATATATTATTATTCGTTAATATTTTATTCTGAATACCAAATTTGCAAAGTTCCGTAAAAATGATTTGCATTTTAATACAAATATCCTTGTTTAAACTCAGTATTGTTGAAAGATCATCATAACATAAAATATAATGTTTGTTTTATTAGAAATTTAATTATGAAATTTCAATAACATACCGACGAATGAGAAACCTTTATATTAAGGTGGATGCACAAAAAAAACTATTTTTCATTTTTTTTTCATTATTTTAAAATTATGAAAGTGTATCATAGCATATGAAACATATTCAATCTTAGTTTGCACTACTAGTAACGATCATCTATTGTTTTTTATTATCAAAAGTGGTAAAAATAGGCACAGTGACAACAAATTTATCATAGCCAATGCTACCTTCTCAACATTCATTATCAAAACTTCCTCGACATAAATCATTCGAAAATCTTGTAAGTTCTTATATTAATTGTGTTTCGGAAATATCAAAAAAAACATTTTCTTTTAAGCATTCTCAGTTTTCAAAATCAGTAACTTCATTCGGTACTGTCATTCATGCTAGAATTCGTAATCCACACAAAATTCAATCGATCGATGATACTTATGTTAGTAATTCTTAAATCAATTTATATTTATTTCATTTTAATACATATTACAGACAGATTATAAGAACTGGAATATTCAACAAGAAATGAATAATTCTATTCGTTATAATGTTAATGAATCATTATTTTTGAACAATAATTCATGGAATACTAAACAAATGATTTCTCATCGATCAAATACGATTATATCGAATGATCATAATAATATTATAGTAAATCTTTGTTACATTTTAATAGTTATTTTTCTTTTCAAAAAAGGTTTTGTATATATGAATAGTCGAGTCGAACATGCTTTGAAGAATTAGATCATCAAGTATTGGATCAGAAGAAGAGACGAAGACAACAAAAGTTAGTAGACTTATTTTTATTCTTAATTGATTTAATGATCTTCTAGATATTATAATAAATGTTGTTGTTCATGTACACCTTTATGTAAGTTATTAAGTTTATTAGCTATATTTTTTCTGATTGGTGTTATTACTGCACTTCTTGGTGTCTTATTAATTAAACCGAATACAACAACTACAAAGGGTAAATAACAAATATATTTAAGTTTTATTTTCTTCATATATAAATAATTGTTACTTATGAAGATTCTACAAGTATCCTGACATCAACAATAAGTACATCGACTTCAACCACAAGTAAGTTAAAATGATCAATCAGCGAATTTTATTGATAAAAATGTATTTTATATCTAGCAACAACTACTGAAATGTTATGTTCATTCTCTTGTCTTAATCGAACATGGATTTCTTCATCAGCTCTTCTTGCTAAATGGACATTTGACGGACATTTTTTTGATGAAACAAATAATTTCAATGGAATAGCAGTCGATAATCCATCATTTGTCACAAATGGTTATGTTAATGAAGCCATATGGTTCAGTAGTAATCAATATCTTTATACATCCTACATACCTCTCTCAAGTACTAGTTTTACAATCGAAGGATGGATTTTTCCAACTGGATATCCTAATTCAAAAGATCATAGTATTCTTGGTCTTTGTACAAATCCATTCAATAATCAATGTCTTCATTTGACAATTCGAAAAACTGGTTCATTGTTTAGTTTATATCTTTCATTTTTTGGTGATAATTGTTTGGGTATTAGTAATGTTAAACTATTTAAATGGACACATGTTGCATTTATTTTTGATATGAGTACATATGCACAATCTATTTATATTGATGGAATATTTGATAAAATGTGTATATCAGCAACACCACTTTTAGCTACTTCAGGATCTTTAACAATAGGTTACGTACCAGGAATTGTTTCAGCAAATGGAAATAATTTTTTTCAGGTAAAATAGTGATAAACCTTTTTTTTGTATTTTAAAATAAAAATTCTAGGGTTATATTGATCATTTAACAATTTTTAATCGAGTTAAAACATCATGTGAAATACTTGATGATGCTTCACTTGTAACACATTTTACATTTGATAATAGTTCTTTACTTGTCGATTCTGGACCTAATACTCTTCAGAGCATTCAACAATCTATTTCATCTGTATTGTCAGGTCATTCTTCTCAAGCAATTAACTTTAATGAATCATCATCATCATTTGTACAGATATCTGGTCTCACTGCTCTTGGTATAGTTAATCAAAGTTTTTCTATTTCTCTTTGGATTCAACCAAGAATACTTAAAGGCATTCTTATTTATATTTCAAAAACTTCATCAGGTACTCAATGGTCAATACCTATGATAGGTTTTGCCATAAATGGTTCACTTATTGGTCAAATATTAGATACAGAGATCATATCCATTTCAGATTTAACTACTCTAACAATATTAACATGGTCACACATTGTTCTCACATGGAGTTCAACAAATGGACTTCGTCTTTATGTCAATAATATTTTAGTAGCATCTTCATCATCTGCAACATCGTATTCAGCTAGTTCATCATCAAATTATCTTATATTAGGAAACAGTCCTACATATAGTAGTACTTGTACTGTTGGTCTTATTCCTTTACAAACACCATTCAACGGTGATATTGATGAATTGAGAGTATACAATCGAGAACTTTCTATAAATGATATCTGTGCACTTTATCGAAATTAATTTTTTTTATTAAATATAAATATAGTATAATATACGTAAATAAATAAAAATTTATTGAAATTTTAATCTACATTTTTGTAATGCAAGGTATTTTTGACATTGATTTAATATTACAAATGTTCAAATACATATTGAACACTGAAGAATATTCTCTTCTAAAATACATCCTATTAAAAAAAAAAATTATTTATTCATATTTCCTTTCAAAATTCGCCAGGATTAGTTTATAAGTAGATCATTAGATTTTCTTTTGATTTCAAACGAAATTTATGATCCTATGCTAAAGTCTTTTGATTAACATATTTAATGATTCTTTTCGTTAGGATGTCCCAACAAATAAATGTAAATAAAGATATTTTTGCAGAGAAAAGTAAAAACCAATATTCCTCACCTGCTTCTTTTTTTTTATTTTGATTTCTTTATTGTTACATTTTGGAATGCTTATAAAAATTTTACACTCATACACAACAATTTCGTTATACCATCATGATGTTATCATTGCACATAAATTGAAAGGAAAAATACGTAATAAAATGCTCCATGTTTTTATCATGTTAAATTCCTATCACTTTCTTCCTTCTCACTGAGATGATTAGGCACATAATTAAAAACTGAAAAATTTAAAAACTACTTTTTGATAATGTAAAAATTAAGAAAAACTTCTATGTAAAAGGAGTCAGCAGATCGACAAATATATATATATATATTATTCTTCTATATTCATATCGATTTGATACTAATTTATTATTTATGATGACCGACTTTTTAGTTCTAGTATATGTTTATGTTTTGTTAACCAACTCAATAGAAGTAGAAAGAAAAAAAATGTGTTATTATTTAAACAAGTTTCTCATTAAAATCGAAAAAAAAAGAATTACTCCGCGGCGGGGAATCGAACCCCGGTTTCCCGCGTGACAGGCGGGGATACTAACCACTATACTACCGCGGACACTATTTATTTACCATATATAATTTCACAATATGAACAATATTTGTTTGTAACATTAAAATACCAAACATTTAACATTAAGTAGCAAGTTCAATTTTTTTTTCTACGGAAAGAGTAGATCCTAACACGCGTATTCAAAATGTACTGGTAACTCTATGAAGATAGAATGAAATTTTGATTCAGACGGATGTATAAAGATCATCGATCGAAAATCTATAGAAAACATAAATGTGTGGTTAACTAGTTTCAGAAGTTATAGTTATTTAAAAAAAAAAATTTTGATCGATTTCAGGATAGATTTTCTGTGGGTGGAAAAAGCGTTTAAAATTTATCAAGATTTTCCATGATTCTCAATCATATCGAAATCTTTTGTTTTGATTCTAGTAGTACTTTGGTTTGTGAAACTACTTGCAGCATTACTATATCATGGTTTTCATGCACCATTCTGCTACGTTTATGGCATTATCTACTTTTATTACGTTGATATCATATAATAAATTGAGCATGAGTTCAAATGAAGGTTATAATCTGATATTTGAATTGGATGGAATTTTTCTCGAAATAACCGACTTTTCTCATTATAAATGGTGTAGGTTTGCTATCAAAATGTCCAAAGATCATGGAATAGTCAGAAGAGATGACACAGCTGATGAATCTACAGCAATTAGTCTCAATTTATTATTGGTCAAAATATTGAATAATAAAATCATAAAAAGTTTCATTAGTCTTATAAAGACATAACCAAGAGAAAGTAAAAGAACTAACTACCAATCACATAGGATATCCTAGATTAGGATTCGAGTATCTTTAAAAAATATTCGCCCATTCGTTAGACCAATACTAGACCAAGATAGAGCTCAATGAGCTCTATTGAATGCACTGTTTAATTTCCCGAAAAGCTCCTTCCTACAGGTAAAAAAAGTCAAAATACTAATAAAAAATGTATAAAAAGTCGAAATAATTTAGTAAAACTTGTATGGATTCGCTCATAGGTTATACCAAACGATGAAACTTCAGGAATCGATAGAATTCAATGAGTTCTGTCAAATGAATACCTTGGTTGCTATTTTCAAATGAATTATTGTACAGAAAATGCCTTACTAGTAATCTTTTACTAATGAATTTACTAAAAATTGATTTTTATATGCATTGAAAGGTCAGATTAAGTTAGACCAACATTAGATGAAAGATAGAAGAAGTGAGTTATTTCTACTATTTATAATTGCATGATTAAATATACTCAAGAAAAAAAAGAAACTGAATATAAAAACGATACAGACAGAAAGAAAAAATAAATAACGTGAAGAAACAGAAGGGTGATAAAGAAAGATAAAGATAAATATTATTTGATAATATGAGATTCAAAAAATACAATATCATTCAAGTGATTTAAAAATTCTAGTTGAAAATATAGACGAATCTTAAATGAAAAAAAAATTTTATTATTAAATCTAATTAAAAAATAAGAAATACAAACTTCTTCCATAATACGATCTTTTATTTTTTGTGATAATTTTCCATCAGAAGTTTTTTCTCTTGATGATGAATCTTTAACTTCTTCTAAAATATATTGTGAACCAATATCTGATGTTAAAATAATAATTGTATTTTTAAAATCAACTGTTTCATCCTAAAAAGTGGAAAAAAGTACTTCAATAGAATTTTACATTATATATAAAATTAAACATACAATAACCCAGGTCGATGAAAACGGCTAAGTTTACCGTATGAAAACGTACCATAAACGTTTTAAAAACGGCGTATTTACGGTATAATACGGTGTCAATTCGGTCCGTTTTTGTTCCGTATCGAACCGTATTATCGGGCACAGAATTACGGACCATAACGTGTCCGTTCAGTAAACGTTCCGTATTTGGTGGTTTTTTGAGAATTATCAGATATGATACGGTAGGGTGTTTTGTACCGTATTGAGACGGTTTCTTGACCGAAAACAGACCGATTTATATCTGTTCGCACTACTTAGAGTATTTTATCTCGACAATTAGTTGATTCAAAATCATCTATTTCATTAGCAATATCCAGGACGAATAATCCGAAGCTTGGATCCGACGGGATCCTACTAGGTTTTTGTAGCTAGCTCAGGTATTACCTTCATCATGCATGCCATACTTATTTCATTATTTTCTCATATGTTGTATATATATAGTCGTGACCAACGGTAAGGTATCCCATTAATGTTTTTTTTTATTGTGGGATACAACATACTATTATTCGGGTCATATGATAGAGGATCATAGATAATCCTGAATGGACCCAAACAACGCTATACTTTATTGTTACAATAGTAGAGAAAGTTTTCTCCACTATTGTACCAATAAAGCATAGCGTTATTCAGACCAATTGAGGGTCATCTGTGATCCTCTATCGTATGACCCGAATTATAATATGTTGTATCCTTACAATAAAAAAAACATTAATGGGATACCTTACCGTTGGTCACGTTCATATATATGGCATTGTAAGAATAATAGCCTAAAATAAATTAAAAAAATGAATTCACTCAAAATACTTATTGTTCAATAATTGAGTAAGAAAAATAATCTAAAATAAACAAAAAAGAAATAAATTGATTTAATATACGTACTGTTCAATAATTGAATAGTAATACTAATCTAAAATAGATAAAAAAAACAAAAATAATTTAAAATACTTGTTGTTCCATAATTTAATAAGAAAAATAGCCTAAAATAAATAAATAAAAAGAATTTTTTAAAAAGATTTACCGTTCCATAATTGAATAAGAATAATAATCTAAAATAAGAATATTAAGTAGGTTTTCAGAAAACGTCTAAAAACGGGACGCAGTCTGAGTACCGTTATCGGACAGAATTCAGTACTCCGTATTGCGGTCCGTAAACTTTGCGAAAAATATCCGTATGTACACCGTTAACTGCTATCAGTATACGAAAAAAGTCGGATATCCGTATAGATGTCGTTTTTTATCCGTATACTACTGTTTACGGTCCGATTCATTCGACCAGGGAAGAGAATCATTATCTAAAATTTTTAATAAAGTATTCAATATTTGTGGATGTAATTTTTCAGCTTTATCTAATAAAACTACAGCATAAGGTTGTTGTTGAACAGCTTCAATTAATTGTTCAATTGGTTTAAAATCAATATAATCTAATAAATAAAAATCAAAACAATATGTCAAACATGAAAGATACAAAATCTGTTTTTTTTTATACCTGATGGTGTGCCAGATAACGGAACAACTGAATTAGATTCTGTATATGTGTCCATATTGATATGTATCATTGATTTTATTGAGTGGAATAATTCTAATGCTAATGCTTTAGCTAATGTTATTTTATCAACGCTATTTGATCCTAGATAAATAAATAAAATAATTGTGCATTAAATATCCAATTATTTACCCAAAAATAAAAATAAAGCGGTTGGTCGATTTTTTATTGAAAATTCAACTTGTCTTCGTGTATTCAGGTCAATTACCTCCCACCGTAAACGACCGGTTTTTATCCTATTTGATTCTTTCCATACGCACAGTATTACGGCTGTTTTTTGTCGTACCGTACACGGCCAGTAACTGTCGTACACGGCCTGACAATCGAGTATCCGGTCATTTATGCTCATTTACAATACGTTGAAATACGGCTGTAATATTGCACATATGAAATGAGCCAAACACGACTCGTAAACTGCCGGAAACGACAGAATACGTTATGGTTTTTGACGGTTACGGCAGTCGTATCTATTGTTCTGTGTAACAGTTTTTGCAACAGTATTAATAACATTATCTTGCCCAATAAATTTTTCACGTCAATGCTCGTATAGTATTGAACAACGATTATTTTCTATATCATCAAAGACTGATGCAGAAATACCAGTTCATCGACAAACTAAAAATGAATGAGAATATATAAAAAAATTACTAATATTGATAATATTATTAGGATCAATACCTATCAACGATAATTGAGTTTATTGTTGCTTATTTTCTTCTATAATTCTGACTTTAACTTCATTTAAATCTTTTTCTTGTACTGTTGATGTTGATGATTCCTTTGTGAACATATAAATTTACATGCTTCATCAATTAAATCTTCAATAAAAAACAATTTTAATATATGAATTTTAAAAATATTTATTAATGGCTTTATCTAGTAAAAATTTATTTTTTATAAAACGATGAAAGAATACAGTAGCAGTAATTAAAGCTGAATCAAGAATTTGAACTAAATAAAATAATATAAATAATATACAAAGAAATAAACCAATCAACTATAATATAATTCCATTTGATCTTTAAGATCAGTTAAAATTAAAATACAATCAGTAATTGTTGGTTATTCAATAAAAACTTGATGAAAATTTTTTTTAGTATTGGATCTTATTCAATATATTTTTTTATATCATTTAATGTTGTTGCACCAATACGACAAAGTTCATTTTGACCTTTAAATAAGTATTTTTTATATTAAATTATCAAATCAATAATAATGTATACATACTTAATATTACTTTAAATAATTCACTACGTTCATTATACCTAAAAATATAATTCATTAAATATATTTTTTTAAAAACTCAAAATTTCTTTTTACTTTCGTTCGTAAGAATTAAATGTATATGATCAATACATAAAATAATATCACTATTTGAAATCCCCAAGTCGATCTTTCCGACCGTCGGAAACGACGTATTAAAGCACTAGTTTTCATCGTTTTTCGCCGTTTTGCACCGTTTACGACACCGTTTTCTTTTACATGGGCTATAATGTTTAATCTAATTAAACGTTTAGGCAATGTACCAGGTATATTTTTACTAAAAATATATTTTGCTGATTTTTCGATAATAGATGATGATGAAATACACTATTTAAAAAATACATTAATCATTTAGAAAAAAAAAATCCTTACTAAATGATCGATTAAAATACAATTATTTTTTATTGTTCCTGTTAATATATCAATAATTTGTTGAATTTCTTGATCATGAGCAAAAACTAAAAAAAGTCAATCAATAAATGCATCCTTTTTTTAATAAATATTTTCATACCATGATCGAGTCTTTTGTGATAAGCATTATTTATTAAATCAACACCACATTTTATTAATGCATCGCTTTTCTAAATAAATTAAATGATTTTAATATTCATAAAACAAATAAAAACTTAATTAGATTGTGTTTCTAAAAATATCTCTAAACTAGATGACACTAAATTATGTAACACTATAGAAAATGATATTTAAAAAGACTTCTTAATCATCTATATTTTGAAGGTATATACGCATACAGAACGAAAATAATGATAGATAAATTTTTTTCATAATATATGTTAATTAATCATTTATAATATTATTTCATATTAAAAAAATATTAAGCAAAAACTCATTCTTCAAGAAAAAGTTTAATAAAAAATATTTATATAATACTTTATTTTTTATTTATTTTTTAAGATAATAAAGATTTATTTCCTTCATCAATAATTGATATTATTTTTTTGCTATATTTTGTTTTATTTTATTCACCCATGTGAAAGAAAAAGGTGCAAAACGGCGAAAAACGACATTGTTACGGGCCGTTTTACGTGAGCTCGTAAAAGGGCGAAATAGGACGAGAAACAATCGCCATTGTCTAGCGAAAGAAACGGACTGACGGATTACGGCGAAACACAATGAGAATTAGTGCCTTAATATGCCGTTTCAAGCTGTATAAGACGCCGTCTCCGACGATCGGAATGATTGACCTGGGTATCATTAAATATTTTTTATATTCGAATTTTTTTGCGTTCCTTTCCTGTCATTGATTATCATGCTATTTTTTATAGACTACGATACATTTATAAAAATAAAATTATTTTCAACTTCTTATTTCCCACTTTAATTCTTTTGCATATGATACAATTTCTTAACATACTTTTAAGATAAACATAACTTTACGCAATATTTTAATCTACGAAAATTATTTTATGTTCTTATCTTTTATCATCTAGTCGAAAATTGAAAAAAACACATGTTTCCTACTGCATGTATCAGTGCTGCCACCTTGTCTACTTTTAGCAGACAAATTCTGCTTTTTAAAGATTTTTCTGCTTTTTTTAAATGTTGGGTCATTTATATTTTTAATCAATAATTCTCGTCTGAATGATCATTTCTCGAATTCTAAAAACAAACTTTTTTTAATAAACACACATATTACTATCTTACATTAGTTCAACTTCAATCAAAACTTGTATTTTCTAGTGGCTAAAAGTATTGAATATATATATGTTTATTTATTCCATTCTTTACCTGTTTCTCTTTCGTTAAAATTTCCATTATTTGTCTAATTCGTACAAATCAACACATACATTCTTTTATGGGTTTACTGGACGAATATAAATAACTAAGGTAAATAGTATGAATATTTATAGTATAAATACAGCAAGAATGAGTGATGATGGCAATGCTGAAGAAGATACACCTAAAATTTTAGCAATTGAAAAATTATCAGCATCAACAGGAGTTGAACAGAGAAAAAAGAGATTGACATTTGTATTCTTTATTATCCCAGGTGATTCGAACCGACTGTCGGATCATATCGGAAAAATCATCGGATTCGATGGGAATTCGTCGGATTCTATTTACAGGATTCCCACGAGTTCCGATGAATTCCACATCTGCTGTCGGAATGGCAAGAATTCTGTCGGAACTCTTGAAAATCTGACACTTTTCGACATTCAGAACCGCCTGTCGGAATCCTGTAGTTAGGATTCCGACGAATTCTCGTCGGATTCTATCGGGTGAGTTCGATCTGGGGTGTAGTAATTCTTATGTTGAGTCAGCATTTTCACAATTAAAATATTTAAAAAATGATAAAAGGAATTATATGATTTGTCTAATCAAGACTTGTTAAAAGCTATTAAATCAGATGAGAAATATGCTTTCAAAAGAAAATATATGTAATAAATCTATGTATTTGCTTTGTTTGATATTGTGTAATGGAATTGAATAATTCTACTTTTCTGTTTAATTGATTGATGTTGTTTAATAAAGATTGAAATTTGATGTACAAGTTTTAATTATTATTAGGTTGAGGAAAAAGTTCGTGCGTCGTGTTAAAATATTTGTTCAGCTTTTGATGCTCTATCTTTTGGTATATTACACAAAAAATGTGGTCAATCCTTTATCACTTTTTAAAAGTCACCTTCATATAGATGACTTTTTATAACATTTTCAACACATCATCGTGAGTGATCAAAATTAAAATGAGGCTAATTCTTCACCAATTCAACCAAATGTGCTAAAAGTTTGGATTTTGAAGTTTTAGATGATGCTGATTAAGATGAGAATGTCCAATTAAAGATCTAAAATTTGTGGGGTGCTTCGATATTTGGGATGATCCTCGGTAGTCTCATGGAAGCTCTCTTAATTGATGTACTCGTTAATAAGTATTTCGCAAATATCTGTCTAACCATAGGAGAAGAAACCTTAGCGCTGATTTTTTTTCAGGATACCTAGAGTAATTTATTATACATGCAACAAAACAATATATCTCTAGAAAAGCCCATTATTGCGAGATACATTTGTTGTAATTTTGTGAAGTCTCGTTGTTAAAGAATGATTTGATCAATATACTGTTTTTGGCTAAAAAGATAACGTAGATTTACCAGAAAAATAGATACTATTCGAAAACTAAATGAAGTAATTATTACGCATTATATATATAGTTTCAGAGTTAATTAGCTGAATTGTTCCAAGATATGATTTTATTATAATATAGAGTGAGTTTTCAGACCAACACAAAGACATATAATATCTAGAGACTTTGACTGTTCTATAGGACAATATAATGACGTTGTTTTCCAACGAAGAACTAGATGCTAGATATTCTAACGAAAAGCATCGTAATATATATTTCCATACAATAACCTATTTCGCTTCGTCATATATGCAATTAAATCAGCCTAGAAAAACACTATAAATAAAGACAACGTGGTGTTTCTAAAGATCATCGATTCTAAAAGCGGTAAATAATGAAAACTTTCGTGTTGTAGAACTAGAGATAAATAGAAAGTATTCCGTGAGTGCATTCACATTGCTTGAAATACGACGAAGTAATTTTATCTATAGTATGCATTAAGCACTCTAATTTCCAAGATTTAACATGTAAGGTTATCAATTTCTGCTAATGAGTTGAATAGCATAAATTCACAAGACATTTTGATGACTTACACCGTTAAATAATCTCTTTAGTAAATTCAATACTGGAAATTTCACTTATTATCCTATTCTAAATAAACAACTAAAAGTCAAGTATTCACTTGTTAGAGACACTTCTATTGTAGACTTAATCAAAAATTTGAATAGTTGAATAGTTCAATTCAACATAGAAGTTTATTACTGTGATAATGTCATTATTTATTGTTTATGTGAGGAAACAAATTGCAATGAAATGTGAATTATGTTCTCGTTTGTAAGAACGTGCGAATGTGTCTTTGTGGTCTTGTATAACACATGATTATGGCTGGTTGAATGCGCTGTCGTCTAATAATAAATATTGATTGAATATTTTCTCGAAAAGTTTTTGAAGTTAAAATGTATATATAGAATGAAAAACTATGCGTACTATAAACAAATAATGTGAAGATACTCGAGACTAAACTTTCACGTGCTAATTGAAGAAAACTTTTCGGTGTTGTTCGCGTATAAAAGAAATACATCTGATTAATAGCATTGGGTATTGTTGTGAATAGAACCATTACTATTTGAGCTAATAATAGACGAGTTAAAGTTTGTTCGAGAAGTCGACGCCGTATTAAATTACTTCGAACATTTTGCCACGTTAACAATGAGAACAAAGATAAAATAAATATCGGTATTAAGCTGTATAGAATGGCACTAAGATATGTATTGTACATAGCAAATATTGGATTAGTTATATCACACACAGTTCTATTGACACTATTGTGAATAGTCGTATAGAATACTATTGATGGACTAATTAATCCCATCGAAACGGCTACCACAAAAAATCCAATACATACAGCTCGTCGTCGAGTTATTAATTGATGGTATCGTACTGTACGACAGGTCATTAAATATTGATTAATAAGAGCAAAACAAAGGCAATGTAATGCTATATTTCCAGCAAGAGGTCGAATATACCATCGGGATTTACAAAGTATAACAGAATTTGCAAGTGGATCGCGTCCACTTATTTGAGTCATCAAATGAGGTAATAAACCAGGTATGAGAGTAATTTCACTGGCAACGTATGAACATATTAGAAATATTGAACTAGATAACTTATTGAATTGAGAAAGATAAGCAAATACCATTGAATTGATCAAATTACCCCACCATACCACAGATGAGCATTGGAACACCAATCGAAATCAGAATAATTCGTGAGGCTAACGCATTACGAACTATTTCATCATATAAATTTGACATTTTCTACAAAATAAAACAATATACAACAGATTCTATTATTCATTTCCAATAAAAGTACATCTAATTATCTTACATACCAATATTTTATTCACACATTAAGCACATTCTCAAACCTACACAAATAATTCTACTTCTTACATCAATTTTGTCTTTATCTTTTAAGAAAAATAACATTGACAAACAAAATTTGTTTTTGGAAAATCATTGTTCGTTCTAATCTAAATACCATACCCAAAATATCAACTTCTCATTTGTTTGTTAAAGACAAAATGTCAACTGACAACAAGCAGATCTAGTCACGTGAAGACTTATTATTAACTGAAACTCATCATTAGAATCATCTAGGATATCCTCAACAAGAAAAACGATCTCTCTACTAATCAACAACACGAGATACATCATCATAGATTAAAGTCATTCTCTTTCTTTTACTTTTCTGATAGACTATTTTAATAGCTACGAGTATATTATTACATCAAACAGGTACAATTTCACTTTCTCATTATATTCAATTATTTCTATTCAAATGAATTACTTTTTCTTTTGTTAAATATCAAACAAATTCAAAATCTTTCATGTCATCAACATCCGATTGAAATTGATCACCGACTATTTAGTATAAAAGAAAACAAATAATTCTTTTCCTCAACTGAATAAAAAGTGGGGGACAAACTGTCTCCCATCTTTTAAAGGATTTTTTCAGATGATTGATTGTCTGTTAATTTGTATTTATTTTTTAAAAGATTAATTATTCAATTATCTCTTAAATTAAACATATAAGTAAAAATTTGTTGCATTTTTTACTAGAAATTATTTTGCTCTCGATAGAGTTATTATTTTCTTATAAAAATAAGACAAATGTTGAAATTAAGTTTATGAATAATATATCTGAATTCAGTTAATTATAATGCTTCTTTATATGATGTTAAATTTAGTTGAAAATTTCGATTAGATATTCGAGATTTCTCGGCAATTTTGATTAAACATATAAAATAATTTGATATTATTATTAGAAAATATAATCTTAATACACAAGGATAAATAATTATAAATCAACCAATTTCAGCTAATTATAAATTTACAATTGGTACAAATGAAAAACTTGATTTGCTTCTTGATCATTTTCAATCTGTATAATATGCTTTTATTAGATTTGAAAAATTATATTTATAATCAAATTATGGAACTGATTAAAAGTATGGACATAGCAAATGATTTTGAATTAGCTCCTTATTTTAAAAAACATTTTCATAAATCTTTCTAATATCAATTATTTTTATTATGCCTTAGCATTATATGCTAATCCAAATTTAAACGAAAACTCAATTTAGTTAATATTAGCGAGTTAAGAAATTTTTAATATAGATAGTTTTGTAGACTTCGACGAGCTCTATTCAATCATATAAATATATTAATGACAAAGATTTTACTCAATTCTTGAAATATTCATATCTAACATAGTTTTTTTAGATCATGTCATGTTAACGATAGATGATATATGCTGGACTAAATATGATAAACGAGCAATTATTGTCTTTAAAACTGTCTGTGGGATGTTTTTTATCTTTTTTAGTCGCTATTCCATTTTTGTTCTTGGATATATATGTTGATTTAAATCAGAAATTTTCTCTTTTGTTTTAATTGTTAAAACCATTAGATTACAAACAAACGACAAATCAATATTAAAATTCATGATAATTAATTTGATCTGAGCACTAATAGTAGTAGTTGTTGTGATTACATTTTCATTTGATCTAGTGCTATTGTCATTCGGTCCATTACAGGAATCATCTTCAAAAAAGCTCATATAAATATGAAAAAATAAATCTATGTTTTTCGAAACATACTCGCTTCAATTGAGCATGCATACTGTCAATAATGGTGCGCATCTGTTCATTTTTATGTTCCAATGATTCAATTGCTGCATTGAGTTCATTTGTCTCTAGAAATCTATACAGGACAATAAATTCAATTATAGAAGAAAAAAACTAAGAAGTTATTTATACGTGGGAATTGTAAGTGTTGAACTGTTGCGATACATTCGATCGATAAAATTACGTGTATAAGTATATGTGGCAGCATTTTCAAAATCAGTCCATTCTTTATTCATCTGCTGCGTCGCGTAACGTTCTAAATAAAGTATTTAACATTACTTTTCAAAGATATTTTTGAATAAATAAAGTTTTTGGAAATGAAATTATTGTCATATAGAGGAAGGCACGAATTTAAAACGCTCTTCTATAGTCAATACTTACTAAATACTCGTAAAACACCTTTAAGTCCGAAAAACCATTTCATCAATGGACATAAGTAACCTAGTAAAGACAAAGGTGGATAAGCCAAAAATGGTTTTTCAAAATATTCCCGGATTAATTTATATCGTTGGTAACGCCATAAATATTCTGATTCTGTCTGTATGTCATTAATAGTGAAGCTAAAAGAGTAAATGATACAATTTCTCTTCTCTTTTATTCTTCTATTTTCTCACTTAAAAACAGCAATTAATAAATTAAGAATAAGAATATTAATAAAAAACATATGGCAAGCAAGTAGTATCTGATTTGTTGTTGCTTCAGCAATTGCATCTGTTGTGCTGGATTCTGATGCAATAATTACTAAATAATTAAAGATCAAATAGATTTTTTAACAATGAAAATTTGCTCACCGTCGAAATCATCCTTTTCATCGTCGACAATCGAATAAAGAAGCCAATAAGGTCGATAAAAGATCGCAGCTGATAGATTCTTTACAGTGAATTCAATGCTTGAATGCATTGTAAGTGATCGTGATACAACGCCATAAGCGGCAATAAACACAATTATAATATAAAAAAATCCGACCAAATCTTGTAACTGAAACCAAGAATCAATTAGAGGACAAGATTTTATAATATTATTTATTTTCTTTTTCTCCTTTGCCTCTACCATAATGTAAATATATATATATATATATAATTGTTTGCAAAAAAACTTCGAAAATTATTTTTTTCTCATATCTTCCTTTTGACCGCGGAAAGCAAGTACAACGCTATTATCGATAACTATACCATATATTTACAGTTTTTATGTGAGTTGGTGTTAGTATGAAAGATGTGTTGTCCTGTCATACGTTCAGGTGCAATCTTGATAGTCCATATTAAATTAATATACTTGAAAATTATCTTCTACCTGCTACTGAACCTAAGTAACGAATGGGAACGACCTAGTATTGTTGTATTACTGTTTATTTTTTCATTTTAGAGCGATTTCGTCGATATAGACGTCTACAGATGAATATAACTATCCTCAGCATCGAAGTATACAAATCTTATGAGAAATATTTGATCGATCATAAAACGTAACGTTGAAAAAAGAAACCCAAAAATATTAATGAAATTGAACGTTTTTTTAGGTAAAGAATTCAAAAATGTTGGAAATAGTATTGTAAAAAATTGTGTGATGTCAATGAAAGAAAGATGAACCAATAAATTATTGAAACATGATGTTATATAGTACTCATCATAGACTAACAACTAACACATGAAACGATTCTAATGTGAGATATATATAGGGAAATATTGGCACAATAAGGTTTCTAAGTTCTTTTTACAAACAACTATATATAAATTCGAAATATTATTCCACTAACAGAAATGTAAACAACTTGTTAATGCTATGATGTCGTCACTTACCATATTCCATATCATGAATAATTTTGGTCCCAAAAATTTTATACTACTTACAAAGGACAATGAAAAAATAAACCAAACTTCTAGATCAATTGCTAATACGATTCTATATAGTAATAAATTCAATTATATTTAATTCATTTGACAAATGTTTATATATACCTTGCAGGAGTTAATAATTCAGGTTTAGTTTTTGAACCAAAATGTAGTCCAATGCCAATATAAAATAGAGTATAAGAGAATGCATATATACCTATCGTCCAAAGATTAGATTTTTGCCATCCTTCCAGCATTTTTGTATAATATTCGACTAGAAACTTGTTTAAAAGACAAATTATTTTGTTATATACTTAAACAAATTACTTTTCGAAAATTTTCGATCAACATTGCAGAAATAGTGATGATCAAATAAATTTCTGTCCAATGTGTAGCTGCATTTGTAGATTTTAGTTCAAATAACATCATATAAGTAAATGTCAGTAACATCCAAATATAGAATAACTAAAAATAATATCAATTCAAATGAAAGTATTTTTTCCTTAAAAACAACAACAACAACATACAAAATGGTAGCACAATCTGACAAGAGGAGTTCGATGAAACTCTCGCACTTTTTGAAAATAATCCATATTCATATTGTCTTGACCTTCAATACCTTCCCATCTACAATATTAACTTCAATCAATCGGTTTTAACTCAATAATCATATCCTACTGATTATTAGAAGATGATCTCTTGCCATCGTTCGAAACATTGGTCTACAACAATAATGATACAGTCAAAATAAATTGATAATATTTTATGATCTACTTTTTCTTGTTTGTGCTTGTCTACGCCATCATTTCGATAGACAAGAAATATCGGAGCTAATAGACCAATCGATAAAAGACTTATTATAAATAATATCTTGGACGACAAACGTCGATTTGTTGTTCGGTTCAATGCTCCATATCATTGTCGATCAAGTGCTTGATCAAAACAACGACTGTTGATAAATGATTTAATACGAAAAAAAATAGCGACCTAAGATGATCTTTGTCTAACTCGATAATAAAGATAGAAATTGAGAAGTACTTACTTGCGTACAAGTTATATTTCCAAATAATGGAATTTCTCGTAAAAGAAATTGACAAGCACGTCGTTCACTTCGTTCATAACAAATATCGATACATGCTTTAGCAAATTGTTCATAGTCATTAGATTGTTTTTGAAATTTATGCACACGATCTAAATATCCACCTGTAGTTGACATCAATCGTCGAGTAATACCAGCAGCCACGAGAGCTGCAATGATACGCGATTCAAGTTGAAGTAATAATATAAAAGCCATTTCGGCATGTCCCGTAATGACAGCCCATAGAAAGATATCGCGCAACATTTCTTGATTACCAAATGTCTTAACAGCACCATAATGTTCAAGTAGTTCTTGAATTGGATCCATTCTAGTGCTTGCAACTACAATCGGTAACACACTTGTACTATTTGGTTGTATGTCACGCATATGCGGAATGCTTAAAGATCTGACAGGTGATACTCTTATGTTTCTTTGACAACATTTAAAACATGTTAGAAAAAATTGAAGTTTAGCATATAGATCCATTTTAAAACGATCTTTTGTCGATCGTAGGCGAAAAAATGATTCGGCATAGGATCCAATAAGACGATAGTATAAATTGTCAAGATCAGTGAGTGAGATAACATGGTTAGTTTTCTAATACAAAACAAAAGATAGATATATCTGTATATATATATATATATATACTTAAAATTGTGTGAAAAGTCGTTTGTTTACAATATATATTATTTTAAGAAGTTGTTGTTTCACATAGTCTATTTGAAATTGAATGGACTTAACTTGATATATATAGAGATACGACAGTTCTTCATATCAGTTCTGATCTTTAGAACTGTTCAACAGTTCTTTTAGACAGTTCATCTGAACTTATAGACTTGAGCTGTCATAGGTCTAGACATATATTATATATAGAAATTTCTACTTTTTCTTTAAAACAAAATGATCGTAATCAATTAATGTTGCCTTAGATCTGAGTGAAGATAGAAGAATACTTATAATTCACAGCTTTTAGAACAGAATAAGATAATTTTCACGAAGAAAACAATTATTCAAATAAATATCTTCATATGGATAGTCGATGTGAATGTATTATCACTCAATAGAGATCGATCAGCTCTCAGTTCATCGTTCCGATCAAATGAGCGAAATAATTAATCTTGTCGATTTCTATTTGTCAAATATATAGTAATACCTTTAGATAATCGATTGAATTTGCATACAGCTTTTCAATAATGAATTTGCGACCGAATGCAGCACGCACATGTGTCATGTCGGCTTCATATTTAGCTATCTCAGCATCTGCTGAAATTGTCTCTTCATTATTATTCGGCTGTTGGTTTTCTTGATCAGAAACAAACAATAATATTGATGAGATCATAGCACGAAGTGGAGCAAATATTGTGCGAATATTATTTTCGCCACCATTCTTGAAATTGATATATCCGTTTGTTTCAAGTACATCATGTTGTCTTCGAAGGAAGTAATCAATAAATGCTGGACGGTTGTTCATTAAGGCTTGTTCAAATAAGTCTGAGTTCCATTTTTGATTGTAATTAATTATCTATAGATACAGATAAAATCATGTTGAATACTAGTAAATAAAATAAAACAGTAGAAACCTCTTTGTTTTGAAGTACATAATCAATGCCGTTTACATGGTTCCACATAACAGCTAAATCTAATAGATTCTTAACACGATTGGCGCATTGATCACTATTATTATGCGTTGCCTCTTCATTTTCTCGACGCATTTGGACTAAATATTAAGTCGGATTTATACATTTGAACTGAGCTTTTTCGAAATACTAACCTTTAAAAACAGCTAAAAAAATAGCATCGGTAAGACTTCTATTACCATTATGTCGAAATATATTCAAATACGGTCGATTTTCAGGCATCAAAATAAAGTAGATTTGTTCAAAATATTCATCTGAAAGTCGTTTTCTTGTTGAGTATGATTTGATGAATTTTTCCATTTGTTGCTTAATTTCGTCTCTTCTAAAAAGACAGTTGAAAAAAATATTTTAGTGTATATTCGAATTAATTTCTATACTCAATAGTAACATGATCACGTGTCAGCTCCAACAAAGTACCAATTATAGTAGCAACGCGACCACTACCATGTATAATCACTACTGGACGTTTGGCTTGAAGATCATGTGCAATGACACTTAGAGAACTTAAACCTCCTTCAATGATAATCGTCACTGAATGACAATGAGTTAATTTTGTTAATTCATCAACAAATGCCGAACGAGGTTCATCATTAATATAAAACCGACCAGTCGTAGTTTCTGTTTTACGTTCGCCCTGACTGCCATCATCGAGTAAAAGAAAATGTGTGTGATTGCTCTCAAGTGTATCAGGTTGAGTTTCATCTAATGTAGACCTTGAAGAGATACTATTATTGTCAATCGTATCTGTTTCCAATAAAGAAGCTTGTATTCTAACAACACTTGTGCGTCTTTCGTTGTTTGCAAGTAAGTCTAATTTTGCCTATAGAAGAATGATAAGTTATTAATTGAGCTATTGATATTTATCTATCAATCTATACCTGATGTCTGAGAACTTGTCGTGTTCTGTCGGACAAACAACCCCAACTACTAAGTCCAATAAGAGTATGACTTAGAGGTTTATCACTAAGCAAAGCATAGCGCCAAATACTTTGACCAATTACTTTGGATACACCGCTATTCAGACCGGTGGTCAAAAGCCACACTCCTTCAAATGTAAAAATAGTTTATATCTATTTATGCATACAAATATCTGACTCTTTTCTTGTTTAATTTGAAATAAACTATTTTACAGACTTGAGTTAGATTGAAAAAAGTAAATTGTTCTATATCAATATAACGACCAGATGATACTTAGCATTCGTTTGAGTTAATTCAATCCTCACAATAGTTCTTTGTTTTAGCAGGAACCAATTATTTCACATCGCTTAAAGTCTTACTGAAAGATAGCATCACATCAAAATATCTTTATGTTATTAAAAGCTAAAATTAATTTATTGAAGCAAACAAATAATATTAGGCGAATCGGCATCATCGAAAACATATGTTCTTATATAACTAGATATCAATAGAGGGAAATGTATCCTGAGTATGCTAAACAAAATGCTTATTGCATTTGTTGTTAAACATACTCTAACTTTCCGATATAGTGCTAAAAAAGGATCGTAAGTTAATATCAAAGATCTAGAGTTACAAAATAATATGTTTAAAATAGAAGTATCATTGGAAGCTTTTTAAATTGCTGATGCTTTTAGATGTGATACATGAAATCTAATTTCACACTGTAACATTGATACGAAATGAACATAAAAACGAACTCGATCATGATTAAAATGATCTTGAGATATTTATGGAATGGTGAAATATATTATCCAATAAAACCTGCGTTATGCAATGCCATTGACTTACCTTCAGTAGTAGCTGCCTGACCAATCCCATCCATGAATTCCTTTTCTAATTTATCATTCATTTTAAAGTATTTCGTTCCACCATAACAACTTATGAGCAAGTTAGGTTTCTTATAATTCGCATCAGCAAGTATTATAGCAGCCATCGTAGAAAGACTTGTTCTAAATATAAAAGAACAAGAATCAGATTAATCTTTATTACAATATCTTGGACTATCTTTACTAGTAATATACTTCCTTTCGCCGAGTTTTAAAGGGAAAATTCTCATTTGATGCGAAAGCTTTCGTCAGCAAATTAAAAATGTAGCGTAGATTAGTATTTTGTTAAAAAAGTTTTCAAAGTACCTACTATCCAGGAAAGATTCTTAAAGAGGTCATGCTTCTATTTGTAAATGTAATAATCCTGTCTATTTATAGAGGAAGTAGAGAGATTGCGTATGATTTTAAACAATTAGTCAATTTATTTAATTTCTTATTGATCGGAAAAGAAAACTACTGTGAAAAGTCAACACACTGTATTGATTTTTATTGCATAAAATCATTTGTAACTTTTAATGGAAATATATAAAGAATTACATACTTATAAATAAAAATTTTGTTGCTTTTTTTTAAATAATCGTGATTTTTTTAATTTTCATTTGTCTGTAAGAAGTAGAATGAAGCAATCGTAGACTAGCTCTTGACTTTTTGACGAAAACTCGATATCAGTGAAATAAAAAAAAAACGTACTCTGAGTTTTGGTTGTCAACAGTTGTTTCAGTTGAAGCTAATTTGACTCGTGTATGATCCCACCGAACAAACTAATTCATGCATAATTAGAGAGTATATAATTATATACCTTTCCAATATACCTTTGCTTTATGCTGCCATATACCATATACGGTCACTGGAGCTTCAATTGCATGTTCAGATTTATTCCAATATTGGCTTGTAGGAGGAGAATCAATTGGTAATTGTTCGCTGAAACTGTGTCGCTGTGGAAGACGGCCGCACAAACACAGCTTTGAAGTTAAAGCACTGTCATTCGCTTGTACTGCCGAGTAACGGTAACACGTAGAGCCGAGCAGATTCTCCTTCTTAATCTCCTGGTACACAAGCTCTGTCCAAGAAAGCTTCTCGACTTTTTTTTGCGAATTGAGATTATACATCATGACAATAATCTATAAAGAAGAATGATGTTAAGACCTAATACTAAAAAAAGAAACATATATTTGGAATGCATATATTTTTGCTAAGGATCTTTTCAATTAGCTTTATAGATGAGTTTAATTTAGGACGAGAATTGCAACCATGTTTCGTTGCATCTTATTTCACATATATATGACCATCCTGAACGATTATACACAGCGATATACAAGTTCTTTACCATTCTATTTTCATCAACTTCTGTCAATAAAAAGGACGATATTCTTTTACCAGCTTTTCCATATAACACAAAATAATAACGATCTAAAAATTCAAAAAAACATTCATTTAAATAAATAAGGGTAGAAAGAATATGTCAAGTTGTAATTAGTAGATGCAAAAGCTACTAGAACTATGGGTTCTAGAAAAAGTAGGACATGTACACAAGGCATTGACCAAATGCAATAACACTAAAAATATGAAGATAAGGAAAATAATTTACTGATTCTCAATGAGAAAGATCTAAACAAACTCTGCTCAACTATTCAGAAAGGTACGTCTCCACTGATAATAAGGCAGCATCAAAGTTCGATTTTATTCGCCTTTTTGTTGCACTAGATACCTTACATTGATGAGAATCATCTTCTTAGTGCTATTGCAATCTGTCAATGCCATATGTGCATGCCTTACTTTTTCTAGAACCCACACTTTCTAGTAGTTTTTGCATGTGATAATTACAACTTGACATACTCTTTCTAATCATACGATTGGATTTGGTATATGAATTAAAACTGCACTTGTAGTTGAGAGCTTTTTCTTCAAAAAAATTATTATAATAGAACAGAATCCACTAGTATTTTTGAGTCAAGTCCTTTTCCATTTCACTTTTAATAGTAGAATTTCGCCTTTATTCATATTATTTCTAGAACTCATATGTAATCTCTTAGTTTTAAGTGGATATGAAGCATGAAAGAATTATATGTTGTCAAAATTTGACTAGTAGATGATGGAAGTTTAAGAAATATCTAAAATCTTGTAGTTTTCAATTGAAATATTTCTGACAAAAAATTTCAAACAGAATGAAAAAGGATTTAAGACGCTTAAAACGATGAGAAAAGATGTTTTTCGTCAATGAGATCTATAATTATGCTGCAGAAATTTTTTGGCTTTCTTAAATCCATAATTTTAACATACCCTGTATAATCGTTAATAACAGTCGCTTGCATTCAACATATATGTTAATGATATTTGAAGGTATGGTATGGTTATAGAATGACCGTTTCTAGACATATTTAGTCGTATATAACCATTTACTATCGTATATTTTTCAACTTTGGAAAAAAAACTGTCAAATAATTATTATTCTGTAATACTCCGCTTTGTATGTTTTTTTTCTTTACTTTTACTTTTTTTTTATTATTTTCACTTGGATAGACATCAGTAACCATAACAGCGGCTGTTACCATGAAATTCCTTTTTTTTCCTGTCTGTCGTGCTGTGATATTCTTTTTTTTCTTCCTATAATTTACACTTTAGACATCTTCTGCTTCAACCATGACGCTATCTTATCTAATAAATCCAATAGGAAAAATGCATTTTGTCTTCTTTAAAACTATCTTATCAATTGTTCACTGCAACGTAGGAAAATAATAAAGATGGTGACAATTTTCAATTAAAAATATCATCCATGTTACAACATTTTCTTGAATTTTTGTACTTTATATACTAATTTTAGAATTAAAGAGAAAAATATATAAAATTCTATTAAGTCATATATCAGTTGAAAGAGCATATTGATACGAACAATTTAATACTAGTTTTATCGAGTATAAATGCAATTTCGAATGATAGAAGCTGTCAGCAGAACAATTCATTTTTGATCTATATACTAATAATGGATTTTATTATGGTGGATCCAATTTCAGATATATTAGATAAGATCAGATAATATGAAAATTATGAATTTGATAGTTCTTTGATAGACCTTTTAAAAGCTACAAAATCATGTTCTTTCCTATGTCAAAAATATGGTCATTTAGTAAATGTCTTATGGTACTTTTCTAAAGAATAGATTTTGTGCTTATCCTGTCCAGTATTTAAAAGATTTCCATTACAAAAAGACTAAAATCACTTTAAACTAATATCATATTGGAAATCAAAACAAACAATTGAGTTGATCATTGTTTAATTTAAACATCTTCTCGACCTATGGTGCGTTATAGCGATTTCCCGAAAAAAAGGGAAAATTATATGCCCATTATGGCAGTGACATCTAAAGTCCACTATACGCTTTCCTACAGCTGTCGTAAGAATGAATTTTCCGGAAAACGCTATAACGCATAAAATCGCCTTGTTATGAATAAATACGACATCATCCACGTCGATTACGTTTTCTTCATCTTTAAGAAATGGAAATACGTGTTGCATTAAAATACTATCACGAAAATATTGACTGATCTACGATTCATCGTTATCTTTTAGTATCCAATGCAAACTTTTTTGCAGTGAAAATGATAAAAATGCCGATGCACGCTTGGTTATTAACCATTTCACAATATCTTCAAAACTGGATCATTCTGATATTTTGGATCTATGAACAGTCAAAACATAAAATTCATTCATTGACGCAAGATGAAGAAAGTCTTCTTGAATGAAATCTATGCATGAATTACAAAACCATAACCTGTCTGAGATTTGAGTTTCTGTTTTTAACAGCTTTGGAATAACATATTCCTTGCATTTTTCTGCAATTTCTCTCACTCTAACATAAAGAATTTTTCTTTGGTTGTCACTTGTACTTATGAGAAAGAAATTTCGGCTTTCATCTAATAGTTTAAGTTTACGACCACTTTCGAAATAATCAGCAAAACAATTATCATATGATTCTTTCCACCAATCTGTAGGAAATCGTGTAGCACGATGAATTTTGTCTGCAATTTATTGTCGATTAATAAATGTTGTACAAGAATTCAGAGTTTCACGAAAAGTAATACACTTGATTTTGTCGATAATTCTTTGCTATTCTGTATCATAAGTACTAACCATTTTCAGCAAATTAAGTTGAATTACTCAACGAAAGGGCTTCACTGTATTCATTAATGAAATTTATAAACCGCGAAGTAAAAGTGTAAAAAACATAGTTCGATAACTGAAATGAAATGTGACTATAATAGAACGAGAAACTTATCTGCAATAAATAAAAATGAATACTTCTTTATCCTTTCTACTGCTTTGACATTATACCATGATCCATGTTTGAAAGAAAATAAAAAGACAATAAAATGAGAAGCAATTATTTCTATTAAATTTTGTGAAAAAAAAGCATTGTTCTTGTCTAGTGATTCTCTATCGATAGATTACGAAAATCATACTGTGGAAATCTCTAGAAGTTTGTTATGCATAATATAAAAAGATTGGCAATATCCTCATCATTCAATACCAATAAATCCCATTATTGATGGGCTCTCTTTTGGTATAAACGCTCGGATCTTATATTCTCGGATATTTTTCCGATGATCGAAATTCACGTACTTTTATTGTCAAATTTTATGTCAATAGCCATTTGACAGAACAAGTCCTGACCACTTCTTCGTACCTGATGATATCGGATCATATCGAATACGACAGAATCGACAATCAATCTTCAACAGAAAACGGTATAAGTTATCAGATTAGAATGGGAAGTAATTGATGGGATTTGATTCTTCGTGAATCACTTGGCTGG
This sequence comes from Macrotrachela quadricornifera, assembly GCA_022393335.1. NCBI lineage: Eukaryota > Metazoa > Rotifera > Eurotatoria > Philodinida > Philodinidae > Macrotrachela > Macrotrachela quadricornifera. Next base: position 1,817,398 of record JAJEKB010021158.1, read on the forward strand.
ATACCAAGTCTCGAGAAGTTTTGTAACAGTAAAGAAAAATTATTTGTATTTTGTACTCCAGAATTTCATAGCTCATCACTTTAGTTTTCGTTGCAAACAACTGAAGTTATCTCTTTTCATTTCTCAAGTCAATCGCTGAGATTCCCTTCTGCTTGCACGTTCTGTTTGAAAGTCTTTTCGACGACTATTGAGTTCGATCACATCTTTTAGTTATGTCAAAAAATGTTGGTATAATGGGTACCTAATAGGAGAGATGGCTGAACGTTTGAATCAATCGTGTATTCTTTTGAATTTAAGACTAATTTTTCGCTCACATCACTGTTGCTGGTAAAATTTCACTCTCAAATTGAGTGTTATCAATTTTTCCTTAAAAAAATTAAATAAATTGACGAGAAAACATCAAGTGTATCTTTGTTCCCATTTCATATTATCATTCATTGTTACATTCTCAACAACTGTACAGTAAATTTACAAATAGAAAAAGAAAATAGAGTATATTGAATATCATATTAGTTTTCCAAATGATTTTGTTTGATAATATATGTATTATAAAAGTAAATGAATGCTTTGAAATCTTCTCCAGTTTTTAATGTTTCCCATTCTTCATCAAATTTATTTACAAAACTACCATCATCTAAATCCATTGGTTTTGTTATTTGATAATTTAATTTCATTCGTTTCATATTATTGAATTTGGCCAAATTACTGGCAACTGTTTCAATAAAACTACGTGTAGCATCCATTCAGGCACGTAGCCAGGATTTTTTTCAGGGGGGGGATCGGGTTTTTTTGCCCAAGAAAGATGTTTTCAACTATCTTTCTTTCCGTATGATAAAAAATGAAACGAACTCATTTTCTGTTCACAGACAATTTTTGTGGAACTCACATATGAAAAATGTGAGTGTACGTTTTAAGTCGAAGTTTTGCGGCCCCCCCCCCCCCCCCCCCTTACAGACATCCCCCCATTATAGACACCCCTTCATTACAAGCAGGCACGATACAGAAATTGGTTCCTATGTTTATTTATCTGCAGGGCTGTCGCGACCGGGGAGGAGGGGGGATGCCTCCCCCAATCTTGAGAAGTTTTCTTTCTTTTGCTCGACACTTTTTGAAAAATTTTCAAAAACCCTTCAAAAATTTCTAAAATTCTCCAAAAATCTCGACAAATTTTTAGTAAATCTGTAATTTTTTCTTCAAAATTTCGATAATTTATAGACACTTTAAAAAAATTGTTGTCCCCTCTCCAATCTTTATCCCCTTGCGACAGCTCTGTTTATCTGAGGCTCAATTGTTTAAAAATATGTGAGTTTCACATTTTAGTCCCAAAGGGATTGCGCTGACAAGCTTTTTTATTGTACAATGAAAAACTGATGAAATAGCATGGCTATTGACAGAAATGAGAGAATTATTACTTGCAACTATCTGTAAATGTGTTCAAAGCTTGAAATTATCAGATTTCATAACAAAAAAACAAAAATTCAGGGGGGGGATCAATCCCCCCAATCCCCCCCCCCTGGCTACGTCCCTGCATCCATTAAAGTATTAATTAAGAATCCATTATTTAATATCCATCCAAAATAGCCACCCCAAGTTGATGATGATAGTGTTGTAGTATAACAACCTGTACCGATTGAGAGCAAATGATAATTGACTGGTTTTTTCCATTGCATTCGTATTGCTCCTAATGCAGCTAATTCAGGATCATTGGCAAATACACCACCATCAATATATAATTCTGGTGCACCGACTTTAACAAAATGTCCATTGATCTTTTTTCCATTTGACATTTCATAGGGTGGAAAATAAGTAGGAGCAGCCATAGTAGCCTTTAATACATCACCTATACGATAACCCCAATGTTTAGCATAACTTGTATTAAATATTGTAATACTGTTCGTTGTTGTATTATAAGCTGTAATTAGTAATACTTTTTCCTTTCCTACACGATGAAGTTTGTGTCCTTCATCAATATTATCTGGATCTTCTATAAAATTCTTGTCATTGACAAATTATAAATAATTCCCATGATATGGAATAGCTGCTTCTGATTTTTGATCAGTGATGATATTGTCGGGATTTAGAAGATTCCGAATATCAAGTAGAGTAGCATTTTCAGCTGAAAATAATGTACCATCGTTTAATCGGATTCCATTAATAATTTCATCAATCTTATGATGTATACGAGATGGATTATATTTCGAATAAATGATCGGTCCTAAATAATTACGTTTAAAATAATATGATGACTGCAAAAAAATCTCTTTCAGATCTAATATATTATAATTCATAGCCAAACAAAAAGCGATAAGTCCACCAGCACTAGTGCCAATGAAGTAATCAAATTGATTAGTAAAATCTAATTGAGCCTTTTTAAATAAGTCCTTGTGAATTGAATTATTCGAATTGAATTGTTTTATAGTCGACAAATATTTGTCTGTAATAAGTTGAGCAAGAATTTGGATAGGCATATAACCTCGTACATCTATAAACAAGAGATAAATAAATTATCATAATTGAAATTTGGATTTGAACCACATGAACCGCATAAATCAAATACATGACATATTTTACATTGTTTCCACATAACTTGATCAATTGTGATACCACAATTATTACATCGACGACTAGTAGAAATTTTACTTGATGCAGAGACAGGATACTTAGTAAAATACTTGGTACTTTCTGTACTTTGTACTTGGAAATCTCAAGTACAAGTAAAAATTTTTCAGTACAAGTAAATATACTTGTACTTAGAAATTGTTACTGTGTACTGGTACTAAGTATTAATTTACTAAAGTACAGTACTATCAGTACAAAATGTACTTTAATCCTTTACGGCCGGCTACCAGAAGATAGCAAGCGAAAAATTCTTCTTCTGTATATTCTTTGACTCTAGGGTGTGAAAGTTACATAATTGCATCTTGAATTTTAAAGAATTGATATTGAGCCAAATGTCAGCATGTTGCGTTTTGCTAACATCCGGTCGTAAGGATACAAAAAGTTGCAAAAAGACAATTATTTTTCATCGATGAATGAGCAATAATCTGCTGTTAGTTTTAGTCCAGACCGTGAATCAAAAACATGTTTTGTTCATCTATCCACCTCTTATAGCTCTAACGTGAGATATATTCCCATAATACTCAAAAACTTTCCGAAATAATGCAAATTTCACCTATTTGCCTTAAAGAAGCTCACAGACTCTGCGAGATTCTAACGAGATTTACAGCACATTATAGTATTCATATTCAGACTATTATAAAATATTACCAATCATGTTAAAACCCTACTATATTCTAGGCTTCGCTAGAGAACATACGCGGAATTTGCACTATTTTGGAAAGTTTTTGAGTATTATGGGAATATATCTCACGTTAGAGCTATAAGAGGTGGATAGATGAACAAAACATGTTTTTGATTCACGGTCTGGACTAAAACTAACAGCAGATTATTGCTCTTTCATCGATGAAAGATAATTGTCTTTTTCCAACTTTTTGTATCCTTACGACCGGATGTTGCCAAAAGGCAACATTCTGGTATTCTTCTTCGAGTAAACTGGATGATTCATCTTATTGGTATAATAGATAACGGATCTGGAGAGAAAAAATAACCACTAGTTAGTTCACTCTAAAAAAAATTGGGTATTTGTTACTATCGGAAACTCTTTTAGGGTTTCCGAGCGGTTCGGCAACCCCAACAAAGGTTTCCGAATGGCTCGGAAACCCTAAAAGAGTTTCCGATAGTAACAAATACCCAATTTTTTTTAGAGTGTTCTCGCATCGAATGCTCGAACAAATGAAAAACAGATCATTTCTACTAGAGAGCTATTATGAGTCGTGGCGGAAGAATTCATTCTTCGTGTCAATAAAAGCTTTCTCCTTTCTTGAAAAGACATAGGTTTGTCCTAAAATTCACATAATTAACTATCAAATCGCTTAAAGAACTATACATCATCACTTTAAGGTAAATCCTAAGATGACATTAGCAAAATGTTACCAAATGACAACATCCAGCCGTAAAGAGTTAACAGAATTTTAAATTAAAACAAACATTCTATTCTAAAATGAAATGAATTAAAATAAATAATACACTAGTTCTGTATGATTAATATCGAAAAGAATTAGCTTTTTAAAATTTTATTCGACATTAATAAACGCTTTTGACGTTCTAATAACACATTTCTATATATAATGATTTTATAAGAAATGAAAAGATAATTCTTAGTAATAATTTATATAAAGATGTTGCTAAGGTGCAAAGTAGGACATGTTTTGAACCTGAGTGTTATTTAAGATTGTGTTAACAACGAATTATGCTCAAGAATAAATGTACTTAGCATGAGTACTTGAAGTACTGGTACTTAAGTACAGTTGTACTTTTTACTAATACTAAGTACAAAATACTTAAGTAAAAATTTACTGAGTAAAGTACAAAGTACATGAAGCTAGTACAAAGTAATTATACTTGTACTTGGTGTACTTGTACTTGTCCAGTCTCTGACTTGATGACACCAGAAGTGGTGATGACATTTTAACAATATTTACAAAAATTTATTGAATTCTTATCAATGAAAAAACAAAAAAAATGTATCTAGTACATAATAAATTAATTGTAGAAAATAAGTCAAGAATAGCTGTTAAATTTCGCTTGTACGTATTTAGTCATGACCTATGTAATTGATCAGCAAGGAAAGAATAAATGTAGATCAGAAGAAAAGAAAGAAGAATAATAATGATGTCAACATATCGTCATTGTGTATAGACACTCTTTTCTAAGGATCTATTTGTTCTATTATTCTCAGAATGGTACTGTAAAGCATAAGAGATTTGTGATGTATGTGAGAATCTTAGAACTAGAAAAAAAAAAGGAATTCCTAGAGACAGCTTAGTTATACACTCTTTAGAAAGAAGATCAAACAAAAAACAAACAAACAAGATTGATATGTATGTTATCATGAAAAAACTCAGATCTTCTATCGAATTTATATAGTACCATATTAATGGAGATATTGCGAAGAAATTTTGAGTCATAATAATGCTCGCAACGAGTGTATCACATGTGGTACAATCAATGTGACAACAACTGCGTCGTAATCGAGAAAAATTGCGCAATTCTGGATGAGTAATGTATCACATGAGTAGAAAAGAGAAAACTGATGATGTCATGTACTTCCTTTGCCGTACTATAAACGATTTATTAAATCATTATCGTTTTCTAATGTCTTTATGTAAATACTTATTAACATCAATGATTTCCTATCATTCAATAGAACGAGATATAATATGAATTGTTTCTAGTCAGATTATTTGTTACAAGAAATACATTTTAAAGTGAAATATTCAGTTGAATTAAGACGATAATATTAATTTCGACGTTTCGGCAGTTTAAAACTCCATTTACTAGAAGAAACCCTGAACCTAAATCCTTTTCCAAATAATTAAATTGAATTGCTATTGGATTCACTATGATAATTTTAAATAATAATACAAAATTTTAATACAGCAAAATAATTGATACAAGAAATACATTTTACAGTGAAATATTCAGTTGAATTAAGACGATAATATTAATTTCGACGTTTCGGCAGTTTAAAACTCCATTTACTAGAAGAAACCCTGAACCTAAATCCTTTTCCAAATATTTAAATTGAATTGCCATTGGATTCACTATGATAATTTTAAATAATAAAACGTCGAAATTAATATTATCGTCTTAATTCAACTGAATATTTCACTTTAAAATGTATTTCTTGTATCAATTATTTTGCTGTATTAAAATTTTGTATTATTATTTAAGATTATTTGTTATTGTTCTCCTGACATTGTTTGTTCGGCTCTACCTAAAGTTAAAAGTAACTGGGATTTTTATATTAATTTGTGAGAACAAGACGTGCCTGTTTATTTCAAACGATCTCTATATTTAAGCACAAGTTTCTTTTTAATTAAAACGCTTCTTTTATAGTTTCGCCTTTTGCATTAAAATTCACCCGACATATTTTAGTTTGTCATATTCGACGTTTTTAAAATCTAACGATCTAACTAGCAAATTTTCTAATCTGAATCGAATGTTGAATTTCAAGACATAAATTATAATTAAATTTCAATTATTTTCTAAGAAATACAAAAAGGAAAATTTTCTTATAATAAAATTCTTTCAATACATTGATGTATGAGAATGAGATACATAATAAGTACTTCATTATTTATATTCATTCTTGCTAAAAAAGAAAAAAAAGAGAATTACTCCGCGGCGGGGAATCGAACCCCGGTTTCCCGCGTGACAGGC
>JAJEKB010021158.1:1823689-1860159 GCA_022393335.1 Macrotrachela quadricornifera
ACCGCGGACATTATTCTTTTTCTCATAAACAATTACGCAATATGAATATTATTTACATGTAATATTACAATGTTTTAGCTATTCTTCAAAATACGATTTTTTCTTTTTTTTAAATTTCGAACTCATAAAAAGCTTTGTATCAATAGGTAATCAATTTCATATTGAAATATCAAAGTATAATTTAATTTCGTCAAAAAAAATAGTATTGACAATATCATGTTTTGCATCAATATCTTTTTCTTTCATATGATGACAAACTCATGTATGTTTATCTATCAATGAAACTATCTGAGAAAAAAACAAGACAAGCAATAAAATGAAATTTTTAATGCTCAAAAATGATTTTGAATCCATGAAATCATTTTTTCAATAATAAGTTAAAGTTTTTTTTTCGAATTAATATTAAAACCACAAAACTGTGTTAAATAATATAAAATAGAATAAACAATTGTTTAAATTTTTTGTTGACATCTAAGAAAATAAGAACTATCATCTATTTTAAAAAGATTGCGGTTGTCTCACTCGTTACTCGCATAAAAAAACCGAGACATCTATAATTTGTTTATTCACATTGATTGTGTAATAACATACAAGAGAAACGATGAATCATTATGAAACGAAATTGACGAAGGACAAATGTGGTATGTAAAACAAGAAGCGTAAGCAAGTTTTTATTATTCTGATGCAATTTGAATAAGTAAAAAATATAGACTGTTGGCTTTTTCTATTTCTTCCTTTTTTTTTATTTTTCATTTGTCTTACACGTGTGTAGACAAACGCACGATGAATATTTCTCATCAAAATGGTTCATTCAAATATGCAATGTTTCCTACTAATTTGGACACAATCCATCATGAAATACATGATTTATTCAATCATCTGACACAGAATTTGAAACCAATGGAGAAGCAAGGAGCAATGAGCGGTCGATGTGAACTACAAACTGCTCAAATGGAAATGTTCTTACGTAAAAATTTCGGATTTCAAAATATTCCAGGAGAATATATAGTACAAGGTGTACGATCATTTCGAGTTGATCGATTACCATCATCATCAACATTTGATCCTGAAACAGTCATTAAGTTTCCTAATGAAGAATATAAAGATCCATTTGTTATGACAATTGATGAAATACGAAAATGGCAACAATCATATGTTGTTTATGCTACTCAAGATGAAGATTTATCTATTGATAAAGAGTTTCTTAAACGAGCTTTACAAGGTCAAAGTGAATCAGGAGAAGAAGCATTTCGGATGAAATTTGTTGTTCGAATTAGTACATGTCCTATCTTAATGGAATTCGATGGTTGTATTATTTCACGAACTCTAGAAGAAGATTGGCCTAATCGAATTAAACTAGTGTCTGTTACTGGTGTTGATTTTGCTGGACGAATACATGATATTAACGATATTTTTACTTATGTAGATAATTGGCGTGAAGTCTATCAAATCGATCATCGAACGGATAAACCAGTAGTTTATGGAGGACGAGATTTTTATGCTTTAGGAAATGTTCGTGCTAAACTCAATTCGAAACGTTTATATGATGATCTGATTCGTATGGCTCGTACGCGTCTTTCTGCATGTAATAGAGAAGGTGTACAGATTGTTGTTGAAACAGGTATTGGATTGGGTGTATTTGCTGGTCGACAAATTGGTATTGATGATCAAACACGATCACTTTCTGCTCATGCTATTAAACAAGTACTAGAAGAAGATGCTTCTAAATACAAAAATATTAAAGCAGTAGTGTTTGCAATGCCAATTTTTGAAAGAGATGAAACAACTTCTACATATCATTGTTTTGTTGAAACATTCAAAAATAAATATTGTGGTTCAATACCTATATTGATCGCTGATCAAGATATGCATCGTTTAACAGTAGCTATTGCACGGAAAGGCTATCACGTCTCTGAACTTAATCCAGCCGATTCTCATGGAGTTTTTGGTGAATATTGGCAAAATCGAGGACCAGCTGTTGAAGAAAAATTAGCCTTGACAACAGTGGGATTATTGGTACAACATCATTTATTCAATGAAGAACATGTCATGGATCCTGAAAAATACACATTTCTTCCTACAAACAATAATCAATCTTCACACACAATAATACCGATACCTACACCTCCTCTTACTATTGAACAATTAACTCAAGATTCTCAACATCCACTACACTGGATATGGGGCTGGTTCATGTGGATTATTTTATTTAGATTCGTTAGAAAACATTTGAGTAATCATATATTATAATGTCTACAAAATTAAGTAAATACATTTTCTATTATTTTAATCGATGAAAGATCAAAATTTGTGAAAAATATCTTCATAAATATTTACCGTACTTATCGTTAGTCGAGTGCTGAAAATTAAAAGTTGAATACAGCAGATTGTATTTATCTTTTCTTCAAGAGATAGATCAACCTGTTTTTCAGTTGTTTTTAATATATACTTCAGGTTGAACATCTCCAATAATTGATAGCTATGTAGTTATCTTTGCCTGATTCTAAAACCTTTAATAATGGAGCTTCTTCACATAATTGATTCGCATGCTTACTCTAATTCTAGCTTTTTCTGGTGTAAACCCTTTGATGAAATTTCTATCAGGCTAGAACCATGTTATAGCAATTCTAACTCATCAATATCTGTGCGGCAGAACATAGAGCAATAGCAATGTATGTTTATGTATTCTAACTTCCAAGTTTTAAAATAGCTCTATTTTCAAATCCATCTATTTAAGTAATTGTAACAATGGAAAGAACACATAATTATTGATGGTGTTCCGTTATTCTGTAATCTAGAGTGACGTTGACCAGTCATCGTCGATCTGTTCTAGGATTTTTGCTCTTGTACTGGATTGATGATTGAATCGACATATTTGTCAAATTTTTAGTGCTAATAGTACTTATATTTTGATCTATATATGCGGCTTTCAAATAACAATGTAAAAAACGATGGACCATTCTCCTTCTAGCACATAGAAAACGATAAATACTCATGTTAAACTAGAACAAGATCCAAATGAAGGATAATACTAGTAAAAATTGTCGAAAAATAATGAATAACATGTCTATTTTCATTTAGACGATACTGTACTATCTTGTTCAATATATTTTTTTCTATTTTTTTGTTGTTAAATAAATGAAACGAGAAAATCAATAACATGATATTGTTTGACTTAGGGAAAATCAGTTTTTTTCAAGGACATATGCTGCTTATACGAAATACTCAAACGACATTTTTGCTGTCCGATATATATTTACTCGCAATTATTAAAGTCAATTGGAATAATTTATATGCATCAAAAACTGTAGTTATACTATGATCCTACAACGATCAATCTGTGCAGTTATCCACGAAATCCAAACCTATTTAATAATCAGCAATTTCGGTAGCTGCGACCTTTGACTTCGACCAATTATTATTACCCAAACGATAACAGTATAGGAGACAATGCAACAATATGCATTCTGATTCAGTATTCCATGAAACAAGTACTTACATTAAGATTAGATTATATATGCCTCTAATTTCATTCTTACCTATTGATCAATACCAACGGTAACAGACCAATCAAGTACTTTTGTAAATTGAGTAAGACTGATACAATCATGTCTAAGTGAAGTGATACGACCGTTAGAAATCGTCATTTCAAGTTGTAATAACTTTGTTGCACAGTGGATTCGAATCAATTTTCTCTGGTGCAAAAATAATATAACAAAAGCTGAAAGATTCTAATTCAACAAATGAACGTCGAACCTCACCATGATTCAACCTCTTTTAATTATACTTCAAAGGAAAAGTAGGCGTAACACTATACTCCTAGGTAGTTCTTGCGTACTTCGATAACTTTTTTTGCTTCTCTTTGATTACTAGAAAAGCTAAGACTGCAAAGAAAAAATGCCACGGATATTATTCGACCTGATCATGTTGGCATTCCAGCGTAGTATGATCTGAAAGAGAAAATGGAACGAGATGATCACAAACTAATTACCACATCAAACACTATTGATAGATACGATACATATCTTTCTAGCGTCAAACAACTGTCAAAACACTGAAATCGTTGCAATATCTCCACGATTAAAATATCAACAGCTCATCGAAATTAACTGTCTGAAAGCAATAAAGGACTACAACAAGTTTATACGTGGAATAGATCGATTCAATCAGAGAATATCTTGCTACCTGATTGATCGAAAGTCTAAAAGGAACTGGGTTTGCCATTTCATTTTCTTTTTCAATGCGTCTTTAACTAATTCATTTATTTGCTACAACCAATTAGCTCAGAATAAATTTTCATATTTGAATTATTTTCTCTGTTCTGATGCTGAGCAGATAAAATCAGAAAGTACTGTATAAGATAAGAAGCATGATGCATCATCGCCACAACGTACTGCCCGACTGAATGGTAAAATAAATTTGCCTGTCATTGGAACCCGACGAAGATGTGCTTACTGTAGCACAAAAGAAGTGCACGCTTGACCGAACATGGAATGTTCCACTTGCAAACTGGCATTTTGCATAAAAGACGAAAAGTATTGTTTATATGAATGCCATCAAGTTTTTGTGGGAATATTTTGAATAACACTCAATAAACTGATAAAAACAATCAAGTTTCTTACAGAAAAAAACATTTCGTTCACAAAGAGTTAATAGAAATCGAAACAAAACGAACCATAAAGGAATAGTAATACAAGTGGGCCTATAAGGTGAATTATGTTGTCCATTTGCTTGTTTTTTGTCGCAAGCAGCAGATGTTCATATAGGTTATGTTCTGATCAATAGAGTGGCAACAGCACTAAATAGACTCAAGCCTGTGGCAACGATAGCCAAAATGGCAGCCAAACCCAATTTTATATTGATGATATTGGGTATGCTAAGGTTGCTGGCTAAACCAAGATTGCTGAGTATATTAAGGCTACTAGAGATGCTAAGGTTACTTGGTACACTAAGATTGACGGGTAAACCAAGATTGCGCAGTAAACCAAGACTGCTGGGAATGCTAAGATTACTGGGTATAGTAAGATTGACAGGTATAGTAAGATTGACGGGTAAAGTACGGTTGCTGAGCAAACTAAGGTTACTGGGTAAACTAAGGTTGCTGGTTAAACCAAGGTTGCTGTGAATACTTAAGTTGCTGGGGATACTAAGATTGTTGGGTATGCCAAGGTTGCTGAGTATACCAAGGCTTCTACGTATACGAAGGTTACTGGGTTGCCAAGGTCGTTAAGTATACCAAGGTCGCTGAGGACTGGGCTTGTAAAAACATTGATACCCAAGGACACACCAATGATACCTGCCACTAGTGTTGAAACAGCCAAAATTTTGCCGGTTTTGACTGCTGCTGCATTGGAAGCTTTCATAATACCACTAACAATCAGAATTATTAATCCAAAGGCAGAAGTAATACAAGCAATAGTAATGAAAGCTTATGCAGCGATCAGTTTTGGATACAGGATACTGAGACTCGCTTGACTGCTTAGGAGTTCTAGAATTGGAATGCATTGTGATTCTAGGCACAATTTCCACAAGCCAGCAGTGATAGAAATGCCATTCAGTTTTGGCAGGCTACCAAGTCCGGCAAGTGGCAGTTGAGTGGCAAGATTTACTAAGCCACTAATGTTTAGGTTTACCATAATCCTAGAATTAACCATGGACAAAATGTATGATGTACGAAATAAATAAGCTGTAACATTTCAAACATGTGACATTTATCCATGTGAAAAAGCAATCCTTTTCTTTTCCCAGTCTTGCACTAATCTCAGGAAGATAGTTTATTGGAACGAAACAGCTGATGGCTTAAAAATATGAATGGTCGATTCACTACTTTATCTTTGTAATACAGTTGTGTGGAACAATATTGTCTCTGTCTCGTAATTTGAAAAGTGAGAAGACACGAGCATCTTTCAATGCCTGACCCAGTTTGTAGTTAAACTTTCGATTAGGTGCAAAGATCTTTTTCTAAGCTAAGAAATTGTCTGAAAATGAAGCCATCATCAAATGAATATTGTTTGAGGATCGGTGGCACATTTTAGGTATATTTTGCTTCGATTCATTCTGCTTTGACTAGATCAATCAGAATCTATGATTGAGCTTTAATCAAAATCATCGTAGTAGTCAACTGAAAATGAGCGTCTCTTTATTAATTAGATTTGTGACGATCATTTGAGACATTCAAGTTTATGACAGTTGAATCAAACTTTTTTTTAAACAGATTTTGCATTAAGAAATGAATGGAAAGGAAAGCGAAAAATTATAGTGAACTTCGAGAAAATTTCAGAATGTGTTGAAGAATATCTTTGGAATGTTGAAACAAGTATTTTATTAATTACACTTAGCTTTGAATAGAATTATTCATCGATGAGATTCTTGCCTCTTTTCGTAAAACGGGATGGTTATCCTTCATTTCAAATTTATTACTGCATTCTGTGTGTTCTTGTCTGATATTGCTCAATTAAATATAGAATAAAAACACATAGTGATTGATGCACAAAAAATAGCTCTGAAGATCTGACTCGATTGTCTAGGTTGATAATGGTCAAAAGTAATTATTTCATGTACATTTTTATTTAGTAAATATAGATATAGTATTGACTCTTACCATGTAGGTAAAACGTTGCTGATAATGAACAGAATACACACTGCTCCTAGAATGCCGCCGGCCACGAAACTCAATGGTCGACGGTCTATCATTGTTAATGTATTGATCAGTTTGTTCTTGACGTTGATAAAAAACGAAAAATGTCAATGTAGCACGTAAATTTATAATGCCTTTATTGCTATGCAAGCTGTTACAGATTTCACCATTTAACTCTATTAATATATGGGTAAAGTGCTCTCGTACTATACCGTTTGAAGAAAAGAATCGAAAAAAATAAAAGTGAATCTGGAGCAAATATGAGTCGTATATTTAATTGAGTAACATTCGTTGTATATAAATTAAACATATTCCCAATTGCCAGTGTTTCGTTTTGAAAAAAGTTGAGTTTAATAATAAAATAGTTAGTTTTTCTGAATATTTTGACAAAATAAAATGTCTAAACAAGTATTTATATATTTTTATCGCATATCAATCGAAAGCTCTTGAAGGGGAGAACTTAATGAGCACGAGCAAAACTTTATCCGTCCATATATATGCATACTTTATAGTGTGATCGTGAGGGTAACATCATCACATTCTCGTTCTAATCCTATCCTGGCACCTCTTGCAAGGCAACATCTTCAGTTGTGTCCCGCGAAATTTCAGTGAAAATCATGCGGATGCGTTGACCTAAATATGCCTACCTCAGATGTGAAACTACTAGATGCTCTTACTACCTTTGTAAAAAATTACAGGCAAAACACTTTTCAAAATATTAACACATATATTTCACTATACATGTTTTTTACCGAGATTTTTCAAAAATTCTAGTATATTTTATCTCTAGTTAATATATACTTGGTTTAATGTGTGAGTTCTCCATATTTTTATTACATAAGCAGAGATGTAGAATCTACCCACGTGCGCGCAGGCACGTCTGCAGGAATTTTTTGGAGGGAGGGACCGACAATTTTGGAGCGACGACCATCACAGAAGAAAACTAGTTTTTCGCTTGTAAAATCTGTCCACTCTATATTCCTTCAATGGCGCGCAATTTATTCAAAGCTGATGGTTTCCAAAAATGGAAGAAATTCGAAGTTCAACACAGTCGCATTCCGAAACAGTCGAAATTAGAGTGGTAATATGTGAATTATTTTGTTATAATTAGGTATACGCTAAAATGTTGTAGCTTTCAACCGACGTCTACAATAAAAAGTCAAACTTGAGATAAGTTCATAAATTCCTAGATAAACTCAAAACTATTCTTTGCGCAGCAAAAATTAATGTTGATTCCTGAAAGCTTCTTGATGAACGAGTAAATTTTACTAACAGAAACATTTTTTAGTAATTTTTGTCACCAAAGGTGGCAATGCTCGCAAAAATTCTCAGACAATGTGACCAAAATCTGGTGGTATGATAAACTTTATAGCTGATGCTGAGTTTCCAAAAAATAGAAAAACTAGATATTTTAAAAAACAATTAATTTGTCACAAAAAGATCATATTTCTCATGAATTTTAATCATTCTTCCGACGGTGAAATAATCCTATTATATAAAATTGTCACAAAGTTGAAGAAAAGTTTAGTTCAAGTCTTTCGAAATTAACGAAAGAAATAGTTTACACACTTCCGTAGTTTTGAGAAATGGTGTTGCGCTAGTTAATTCAAGATGAGAAATGGTGTTGCGCTAGTTAATTCAAGATGAGAAAAAGGTGGGGTTTGAATCTCTACAAATTGCAGAGACATTTTGCACAAATTTACACAAAATTAGAGAAAGCTCACTAAAAACCGCTCTGAACTCTGGAAAAGTGCATTGAAAATTTCTTCGAAAATTGCAGACGACATAAGCAATGGTTTCTCCCAACAATTCGACACAATTTCTTGTCGAAAATAGAAGAAAGCTGAAGGATATGTTCACCCAAAATTGAAGAGAAGTCAAGAGATATTGTTCCCGAAGTTGGAGGAAGGTGTGATCGAATTTCTCTAATGCAAGGCAGTATGCTTTCCCCAATCCCCACTCGTGCTGCACCATCCTCTTCCAGGTATCTAAAACTTAGGGGGGGGGGGGATCGGTCCCCCCAATCCCCCCTCTGGGGACGTTCCTGGTACTGATTATATATTCTCTTCGCATGATATATCATCAAAAGATGGTATAGCTTCTTTGTTTCTTTATTGTCATGCTCGATTACGCAGATAGAATATTTAAAAAAAAACAAAGTTTTAATAAACAAAATTAATTCTGGTTTTTTTCTAGTATCTCTATATGTATATATATATTTTTTCCATTTGTCCTTGTTGAACCGTTTCTCCTTGAAAGAAAAATCATTTCACTCTAAATTTAAGTATATGTGAAATGTCATATACAATAGATTATATGTGTATACGTATATATTTTTCTTTCTTTCCATTTCTCTTTAATATGTATAATTTTTTATGAGGTGAAGCATTTCTCCATAAACAGGAACAGTTGTCCACTGTTGTTTTTAACAACTTGTTTATTGACTAGACAAAAAACTTCTTTAGAAAATTATAATTAGTTCATATAAACTCATTTTCATTAGTGTCTTAGTTTGATAAAAACAAATGGTTTGTATGTTAAATTAGATGAAACACAGATATTATCGTATTCTTCATTAGTTTATATTCTGTAAAAAAAAGTTTTTTTAATTCGTTTCTAATAGCAATCAGTTTGCCGTCCTCACTTGGATATATGAAAAAACTTCTATGTTTAATAGAATTTTTAACGAACAGAAATAAGAAGATTTCAGGATTTATTTCTTATAAATAAACAAAATTATCTTTTTAAATTTTTTTTTGTTCAACAAACTTATTATATAGTTGAATAATAAGTACAACTTATTATGGAAACAGTGAAAAACAAAGTCGAATATCACTATTTTATTCATCAAGAACTCTTTCGTATATTATGTTTAAATATCCTATTACTTGAATAAATATTTACTCCTTATAGATCCAATATTTCTAACATAACGGGTGAGCCATATTGAATTGCACTAAAAGTCTTCACATATTTTTTTTCACTTTTATTTTATAAAAAAACTTCAAATACATACCAATGGATAGAGAATTTCAAGCTTTACAAAATGGTATATTTATTTCTAAAAAACATAATCTCCTTCACGTTGTAACATTTGATATATTCTATTTGACCAGCTTGCGATACTGCGACGTACAACTTCAAATCGAATTTTTTTTACACCTGATTTAATTTCATTGATTAAGGTTTGTTTGTTCGTAATTTTACTCCGGTTCATTTGTTCACATAATTCTGTCCACACACAATAGTCTAGTGGATTAAGATCGGGACTATTGGGAGGCCATCGATCTTTTGTCCAAAAGTCAAAAAAGTGATCATTACACCATTGTTGAGTTTTTTTATGTGTATGTGGTTTCGCGTTATCTTGTTGGAAAGTAAATTCATCACCTAACAATTTTTTACCATCTTTTAATGCTACAGGTAAAATTTCTGCAATATAACGATTACTATCAATTGTTCCTTCTTCAATAATCACTGGTCGTGTTACGCCTTCATCACAAGCTGCCAACCAAACCATAACACCAGCTGGAAATTTAGTCATACGACGAACACCGCCTTTTTCATCAACCTCTTCGCGTGAAGCAGCATAAAGTCGTTCATTTTGTCTGTTATACATTCCATTAATATCAAAACGCTTCTCGTCAGAACATAAAATTTTTTTCGTCATTGGTTTGCGAATATTTTTTCTAACCCAAATACCAAATGATTTTCGTTTCATTTTATGTTGATCAGTAAACTTTGGTGCTACTCTCTTCACGTATGATTTATAACCAAGATCTTTTTTGATAATACGACGAATTGTAGAACGTGATACCGTTAATTTTTTTGCTAAAAGACGTGCTGATATACCTTTCTTTCTTGATAATCGTTGTTTGACCTTGTGGATCAGGACCTTTGTTCTAACGACTCTTGGACGACCTTCTGAATATTTCAGATTAATACCACCGGTATTTTTGATTGACTTAATCCAATAAAATACTGTTCTTCGAGATACTAATCCATGTAAATTTTCATAAATTTCATCTCCACTTTTTCCATTTTGATATGATCGCAGTACTAGATTTTGAAGGTCTTCACTTTTCATTTACTGTTTTTGAAAGATAACAGATATATATCTAAAACATATACAGTTTTATAGAGCTTCAAATTCTCTATCTTTTCATATATAAACAGAATTTTTTTCAGAAGAATAAGCCAGAGAAAAAAACAAGAACATTTAGTGCAATTCAATATGGCCCACCCGTTATTTCCTTCAATGTTCATCAAGTTCATAAGCAACTTCATATAGTAATCTTTAGTTTTTTTTTCTTTTTAAACTTGTTTTATTTGATAAAAAAAATAAAAAAACAACAAATAATGCTTCTTTTATTTATTTTCTTCCTATTTTAACTGTTCATAAACATCTTTCTTACGATAAATCATTAAAAAATATTTGAACAGGTGTTGTTGATGAACCAGGTGTTGTTGCTGAACCTTTAAGTAAAATAAAAGTTGTTTTATTCAATTAAACAAACATATCTACGATTACCTTTTATGTAGTTTAATAGTAATTGAAGAATTTTAATTTCTTCTTCGTTTTTAGATACATATTGTTCAATCGATGGTTTATCATTTGGGTATTTTTGTGTTATAGCACAAGACATTTCACGATTTATTATAAGACGTTCATTAGAGCTATTAAGTAAATCTTGTAATTTTCCTGGCTAAAAAGAAAAGAAATTTCTTTTTATTAGAACAAAAATGTTTGTTATAATCAGTCTTGCATCAAATCCAGTCGAAAGTAGAGGGTTTAAAAATTTTTCACGAGACATAGGTGGTTATCTAAAAAAAACAAATACACATATATCTATATGTATACTAAAATGGTTGCAAGTAGCATTATAATAGTAATCGAATTATAAAATTCAAGATAAAATGAGCCTAGGAAAGGAAGAGAAAAAACGGTATATTAATGTATATGAAGAAAAGAAACGAACACGTCTGAATATATATCTATGAGAGAGTGGAAGAAAGTGTCGATGTGTGTCAACGGAAAAAAAAGACAGAGAGAAAGAATGGTAGAAGTAAATGTTCATAAATGACCTATTTTACTCATTATAAAAAATTTCTTATATCATTAATTTTTTATTTCATCATAATAATCGATTTCAGTTTTTTCTCTAATGGAGCTAATTGTCGACACCCATGTAAAAAAAATCACGAAAAACGCAGCAGTATCCAAGAACTGAGAATTAGGAATTCCTACAGTCACTTACAATTTAAGCTAAAATACATCATTTCCTATGAGAACTGGGAACTGACATACAAACCCTACACAATTCCTGGTCAGTTCCTCCATCATTACCTAACATTTTATTTCTTTCAACAAATCAAACTTCAATCCCTATCCATATATACTATACGATTCCTACATCCCTACGAGAGGAAATGATCTAAGAACAATACCTATTGAAGGAATTGAGGAACTAAACAGGACTGATGCACAATTCCTTCCATAGGAACTGACACTATGTTCATCTAAACAGCGCTCCAACACAGTCATTTCATTCATAGAATGATATGCAAACTGCAATATAATTACACACTCACACTCATTGAGCATACCATTCGCTGAAGTAACCTACTTAAATAAAATTTTGAACAATTCCACTGATAGTACTCAGGTATTGTGGTCAATCCCTTGACAGTACCTAGTAGGTACCTATGATAATTCCTTTGAGGAACTGAGGTACTGAATACTATGAATATATTTATTCACCAAATTTTTCTTCGAGAGTCAGAAAATGTTAGGGAACTAAGGAACTGTGACAGTTCTGCTTACAGTTCCCAGATATTGAGGGCAATCCCTTGAAGGTACCTAGTAGGTACCTATGATAGTTCCTTTGAGGAACTCAGGTAATCAATATTATCAGAATATATATCGTGCCGAAGTTACAACTACGATGGATGATGTTGTTGAAGTTGTAACTTCGGCAATGTATATTGTCAAAGTTTAATTTCGAGAAACATATTTTGCCGAAGTTAGTGTGAATGATAAAATAAATATCAACTGGCAAGAAGTCAACAATATCTTTCATATTATATCTTACAAATTATTTTTTTTTGATCAAAAGAATAATAGAAAATTTGTTTTTTAATATTATAAACTGGCGGCTATTCGGACGCATAAAAGGTACAATGTGTTAGGCTTTTTCTACGTTGGAATCATTAATATATTTTATAATCTTATTTTTTCAGAGAAGATTGTTCTCTCTTTGCAGTCAAGGAAACTCTTTTCGGTCTGCATCGCATTAAATGCGTAAAAGTACAAGTCGAATGAATTTTTATTCTTGTGAAAAGACTAGTATATTGGTCTTAATAGTCAAAAATAAATTTTCTATTATTGTTTTGATGAAAGAAAAATAATTTGTCAAATATAATACGTAAAATATTATTCGTTTCTTTACAGTTGATATTTATTTTATCATTCACACTAACTTCGGGAGAATATGTTTGTCGAAGTTAAACTTCGGGAAACAGTGTCACTTCGGTACGACATCTCAGTCAAACGCAAAAATCGGAAAAACGCATGTAAATGCAATATTATCGTTAGATGTACACGCATGCATCTTTATGAAATAGCATGCGTGTGGACACGTCACAGAGTTTACTATATTCGCGAGTGCATGCATGGAAGTTTGCGCATCTACATGCTTTGTATTTTCCTTTGTGAGGACATGCATGACTATATTATAATGATACAAAAATGAAGTACATGTTGTGAACATGTATGAACACGCACAAGTTATTTTTCCAGAGATAAGATTCGAGCATACTTACTTTATTTTATAACACGAGTTGTTATACCATTCGACCATTTACTTACATTAGGAAATATAATCAAAATTGAGTTTATAATGATCATCCGATAATCACCATCTATGCGTGTGCATAAAATCTAACTAAGGGAGAAAAATAGATTTTTCTGATTAGAATCAATCTTAAACAAAGAATCAGTTTAATCAAAAAATTAATTTATTCAAAAATATCATTAGAATAAAAAAAAATGTATCATCACATTTTTAATCTCTTCTGTTCAAAATATCAATTCAAGGATAAAACATTTGAAATCAGATATTTTTAATTTTTTTGATTTTTTAAATTTGAAATCAATTTAACCGATGTAATTAATCAATCAAAAAAGTCTGATTTTATTTCTTTCACACTTGAGTCCAACAGTAATAAAGAATTTTAAAAAGTGAAGAGGTTTTTCAAGTAAATATAATATAGCTATGAGAAAATCGTGTCAGCTTGTATAGAAAATAAAGAAATACGCTTGGATAGAAAAACTATATTCTTGCATGAAGCGGCATGTAGAATATAAAGTAGTAAAACTTCGCATGTCAATGCAGAATTGATTGAGTGTTAGCTTCCATAAATGTACTTCTATTGTGTCGACACATAGGATTTAGAGAATATCTCACTATTTTGCAAGTACACAAAGATATCTTGATGGTAAGCAGATTCTGAGAAATCCTGCGAGATCTAAAGATCCAAGATATCTATGAGGATTCAACAGAATCCAGTAAGATTCAAAAGGATTTGTGAGAATTCGTCAGGATCTAAAAGGATCTAAACTCAGGATCCATAAAAAGGTACTTCGCTCGAAATTTTGTTTCCACTTAAGAACGTGACCTAGCCACATTTATGGACTATAAATACAGTAAAGTAAAAATAATGAAAATAGAACGAATTCTGTCAGATTTAGCTGTTTTATTTAATAAATTTAAGAGAAGTAGTGGATGCTAGGTCCACGATGCATGAGGATCCGAAATTTTTCTAGGATTTTAGAAAGCATTTTAACATATAGACAAGTTATTGTATAAAGTTATAAGCAAACAAAGATGGACAAATTTATTTCTACTAGCTTTGGTTATCTGAGAATAAAAATTACCTGATTTCACAGTTGTCATAGTCTTGAAATTTCTTGGAGAAGTCTTGACGAAATTCAATACCAGCAATAAAATTATTGTAGAAACTATAAAAAGAATAAGATATTCAACACAGACTTATGATCTATTGTTCAATATTCATAACATATTTCTTTCCTGTTCATATTTTGTTTTTCATCAAAGTCAAATTCAGAAAAAAATGAATAAAGAATCGCCAGCAACTACTTTATATATGTTTATTGTCACTTTAACAAGAACAACAAAAGGAAAGTACCGTAATTTTTAACAATAAAGTAAATACATTATTCTTATCTTTATATAACAAAAATACTGGCCTAACATGTTATATAGGACATTCTTTATTTAAATTTGGTCAAATAGCTGTTCTAGTTCCTTCTTTATTGTTCTAATGATGATGATGACGAGATGGAAACATACACAAAACAAAAGACAATCATAGCCGATGGTCATGACAATGTCCTAGTTTAGATATTATTCTCTTTAATAGATTTTATGATCGAAAATATTTTGAGAAACACAGTCTGAAAGAGAGTGTTAAAGTGTTTAAGAACAGAAATTTAGACTTTCCTGTGACAGTACGTTCTGTCATCACATATATTGTTATTTTCGCGCTTTTTTTTAACAACTCATTTTCTATATTTGTCGGTGACTTCAGTTACTATTACCTTCGTTAGTTACTGTAAAGATCTTTGTTATTAGATCGAGCTATATATTATTTCTGTGAAAGTGTGAACATGATGCATTCATATGAAATTATATCATACAGGGATGAGGATGTGGGACTGAAGGTAGGTGCAGAGGCAGATTTCATCTTTTAACGTCAGCACTCAACTCGATCCAAACGCTCCCGTTTTGATAGTGATACAAAAAGATTCTGACCAGTTAAGTAATAATTGGATTATTTTTCCTACTAAATTCAGAAGCTTGAGACGAAATTGCATGAACTCCTATATCGTCATGTCTTATATTATATTGCAAGGTTATTTTCATTTAAACACAATCTAATTATGACAAGGTATTATGGGAATTATGCAACTGTAAGAATTTACATAACTAGGTTAAAATTGAATATTAAAACTTCAAAATTACATTGCGTATTCTGGTCGAATACCGTATAAATAGAATACATTCAGATTATTCTTGCATGAAATTCTCTCTTTATTTTTACGCAGCATAATAACCATAGAATAGGAGTGGCACTCTAAATTTAAAGTAAAGTTAAAGTGATACTCATATCATAGAACAAAAAAGACATACAAGAAATACATGTGACAGACGAAAATAAATAATACGATATTAACTATTTAAACATAATTTTTTTAAATGTTCATTTATATCATAATTACTTCCATTTTGTTCTTGTAATGTATAAATCATGATTGAATTAATACTATCTATATCTAATATCTCTCGGTGTTTTTCTAAATACGTAATTGTTTGAATTATATTCTCTTTATTTAAAATCTTCATTGAATATTCGTATGTCGAGAGAATATGAGAAGGCATCCCATCAACAATGGCCTGCCGAATCATTAATATATATTTTTCAAAGTACGGTTTCAAGAGTAAAATCATTTTTAAGAAAGATATTGAGTCATCAGCATAATATAAGTAAATTTTATCCATTGTTTGACCTTGAATATTGTTCATTTCTAAAATTTTTAACACAGCATTTGATGCGGTTGATAAACAACCTCGATAAAATTCAGCAATACCAACTTGCATCGAACTGCTGTAGTCTATCACGTAAATTTCATTGTTATAAACAATTAAATTTCTAATTCGAATGTCACTATGAATAAACCTAATTTGATGACCTAAAATCAACATAAAATCGTCTATTTATATTTGTTAAGAATGAGATGATATTTTCCTTTCAATCATCAGTTTTTTCATAAACTATCTTTCCTTCTTATAAGGATAAGAGATAAGATAATCATGTTTAAACAAACAAGATTATGTATCAAAATAAAGCATTTGCTTATTTAGTCATTTACTCACATACTCAGGTCATTAACTCGAGCCATCTGAAACGACGCCGTTAACTGCCTAAAACGCTGAAGAAACGGCATGGTTAGTGCCTTAAACGGTGAAAAACGGTCATTGTTTTACGCCGGTTTGCACCGCTCTTCCGCCGTTTTACGTGAGCTCGGATTGAGGGCCGTTTTTTCGCCGAAAAGTGAACGATGCCTTTTAAGGCCGTTTCCGGTGAACAACGGCCAGTTATAAATAATTAAAATATTTTAAAATACAAACAATACTTACCATTCCTGACCGGTAATAAGACGAATCTAAATAAATAGACAAAAATTACCTTAAATAATAAAAATACTTACTACTTAATTTAATCATTCGATTTCATCTAAAATGAAAAAAAATTGTTCTATCCTAAATAAATAACATACTTACTATTGAATGTGATAAGTCGATTTGATTTACAATAAAAAAAATTATTTTATTTTAAATAAATAAAATACTTACTATTGAAGGTGATAAATCAATTTGATCTAAAATAAAAATAAAAATATTTAATTTTAAAGGAATAAAATATGTACTATTTAATCTGATAGTTCGACTTCAAGTAAAATAAAAAAAACATTATTTTATTCTAAATAAATAAAATACTATTGAATGTAATAGTTCAATTTGATGTAAAATAAAAAGAAAAATAGTTGATTTTAAAGAAATAAGATACGTACTATTGCATTTGATCATTCGGTTTCATCTAAAATAAAAAAATTACTTTATTTTGAATAAATAAAATACTTAACATTGAATAGAATAATTTCATTTAATCTAAAATAAAGAAAAACATTATTTCATTCTAAATAAATAGAGTAGTTACTATTCAATTTGATAATTGGATTGCATCTAAATTTTAAAAAAAATTATTTTATTTTAAATAAATAAAATACTTACTATTCAATTTGATAATTGAATTTGATCTAAAATTAAAAAAAATTATTTTCGTAATGATTGTCGGTAACGTCCGTTTTCAACGTTCACGAGTCTTTTTTTCCTATAAGAAGGGGTGAGATCAAAACTGTATTTGAGCGCACGGCTTCCTAAAAAAATTGGATACTAAAGAACAGGGCCTCTTCTGGAAGTATATGGGACTTTTTTACGCGGAAAACGACGAAAGAAGAGCATGCTGAAAGTATATTTTTCGCCATTGCTTGATAATCGAGATTATATTGATCATCGCACAATATGAAATAGACATCGATTCAAAGGATGTGTGATGTCGTTAAATGTGTCGCAATAGGAACGTTCAATCAATGTATAAAATAGTCGAAACAATTCGATTAGAGATGCACATTAATAATAAATAAAATAAAAGAAAGATATGAAATGCACCTCGAGAGCAAGAAAGTGCTCCATAGATACATTCCAAGATAGTGCTCTTATAATAATATATAAAAATCAACAGGAGATATTGCTAATATATCATCTGACAATGTCGACTCACGCGTTCAAGTATCTTTTATAATTCGATGTGATAATGCTGTAAAACGGCAGGAAAACGATAGTCGTGACGGTAGCCATACGACAATCGTAACGACAGTCGTTTCCGGTAACACCGAAACGGTCATCTTAAACGACGTCGTTTATGATCGTATTTCGTCGTTTTACAGTGCTTCGTAAACGATCATCGTAACGGCAGCCGTTTTTCACCGTTTTGCACTGTTTAAGGCCGTTTACGGCGTCGTTTTCTTTCACATGGGTATAATCGATTATTTCACAGAAAATCAAAATAATTAGTCAAAAATCCAATGGGTTGTAATTGACTCAATTTGAAATAGAAGTCAATGATTGATATAAAACCTTATTGACGTTATTGATTTTTACCTTCAAGTAAAACTCATGTAAAAAAATTAGGGAAAAAATTCGATTAAAATCGATAAAAAAATGACTAAAAATCGAGGAAAATCATACGCTTTTAATCTATTTTTTATCAAGTTTTAATCAAATAATCTAAAAAGCTGGATTTTTATTGATTATTTCATCTATTTTCGATTATAATCGATTAAAAGTGGTCACAAAACATTGATTTTAATTGATTTTTTTAACAACTTTTACTCGATTATAATCGAAAATAGGCGAAATAATCGATGGGAAAAACAGTCTTTTAGATTATATCATTAAAAATCGGTTAAAAGTGTATGATTTTAATGGATTTTTAATCATTTTCTAATCGATTTTAATTAAAAAACATTTGATTTTTCTTTTAAAATTTTTACATGGGGAGATTGTCTCTTTATTTTGCAGAAGATGACTTGCGAAAAGGTGTTAGAAAAGTAAATCATTTGGACATCTAAAAGAAAATTCCTGAGAAAGCCTTATGATTTTTTTTCATCTTGTAATATAGAACAAGCTTTTCCAAAAACCTTTGTTTTATTTAGTCTTTAATGAGTATAGGAAGTCTGTCTAAGTACTGTGATACAGAGCAGGAAAACGAAAATAATAGGTAATTTCGTTTGTTAATTGAAAAGAAGATACACATTTTTCAATGAAGTCTGTCACTTCTATGATGTACGTACTTTTGTTTAGTGAAAAAAATCGAAATTCTCAGATTATAATAGGATTATTGTGCAACAAGAGCAGTATTATAATTGATTTTAGAAAGTTTCTCTTGATTAAATCGAATTTATGATTCTTCCAGAAGATTTCAAGCAATTGCAAACTGGATTTTGTTACACAATAATCCAATTATAATCGGAAACTTTTGAGCTATTTTTTCACTGAATGATTGTGTTCTCATGTAAAAAAGAAGTTTTAAAAAAAGATCAAAGGTTTAGTAATAATATGGTTAAAATTGTCCCATTATAATCTATTTGTAATCTGAGTCAAAATCTTTTTTACAACTTTTTTTTACATGAAAAATCACAATGGTATCGGTGGTTATTTGATTACTACGAATTTGTGATGGTTTATAACAATTTGATTTATTTCTGGCTTACTCACGCATAACAAAGGATTTCATCGATTGCTTCTCAAATTTTTTACGGTGCAAATCAATTATAGCTGTTTTTTTGTGCAAAAATTGCAGCAATAGATGGAAAGTCTGATCGGTTAAAATCGATTAGATCTACTTTTTTCTTAAAAGTCATGTTAATTCATTGAAAATTCCATAGATTACATTTCAGTTTAACAGAATCCATTGGAAAACTATTTTCTCTTTACAAGCCTCGCTAATTGATCAATAATCTATTCCACTGTGAGTCACTTCATCAATTAATGGTGTATTAAACAAAATCGGTTTTATTCACAGAGGTCTCCATGATACATCAATCGCCTGATAGAGTCCTATGATGTTCAATTAGAATCCTCAAATCAAGATTTCTGCCATGAATCCAAATCAGCCTCAAACGGTTTCTCTTGAAACCAATCAGAGCCTACTGAGTTTTTATTTAATTATTGAGTTATCCTGGGTAACAAATGCTTTCGTCAGATTTCACATATAATCCTTGTCTATAATTTTTTACTAGGGTGGTAAGAGTATCTAATAGTTTCGCATCTGAGATAGATATACTTAGGTCAATACATCCACATGATTTCCACTGAAAACTCTGGGACACACTTGGGAATGTTCCCTTGTAAGCTAAAAAAAACTAAAGAAACGAATTTAGCTCTGATCAGCTCTATGTAAAATTGATTGGTCTTCAAACAAATTCTCTTTTAAGAGTTTTATCAATAAAATATTGATAAAGATTTTGTTAATTTCTTGTCGTGTTATTATTAAGAATGAACGGTAGGATAAATAGTAGTGTTGACATAAGTACTGAAATATAATTCCTCACAAGATATATATTATGTATTGTGGTTATGAATGTATAGAGCAGGTCCTAACTATAATTAACACAATATCAAAAAGTAAAAGCTATCAGTAAATATAAATAATCATTCATTTCATGTATAACTTTCTCTCGTCTTATTTTGATTTTCTTAATTCACTGTTACGCATTTATTATATTTTTACCAGTCTACTATACATTCACATACAGTAGCTATCATTTATCAATAGTGCTTCATTTAGTTGTTATCAATCACTCTATCATGAAATAAAATGGGCATTGGTCACAAAAATAAGCGTAGTAATCGTGCTCATGTCGATTTTCATTTGGTAATAATTGCAATTAAAAGAAAGGCAATAAGTAGTACGCATACGTATATAAATACTGTGGCATGCTTATTAGATAGCATACAATGTTGTCGAACAAACGTCTAACTATATATGATCGTAAAATAATTATTAAAAAACCATTATGAGAGAACTAATTAAACAAATAACATGTTGTTTATTGCCGCATAACTAGGAAATTCATCATTTATCTATTTTTTTAATATTATTTATACATGTCATGAAAAATAGTTATATTCGATTTTATGACTGGAATATTCTCAAGAATCATATTTTTTTTGTTCCAATTTCTATTATCTATTTTTATTATATATAATAATAATTTTCAATGTCATCTCCGTTAATATATTAAAATAATAACGAAAATTTTATTTGAATTGTCTGATTTGTTTTTATGAAGATAGTAAATATTTTTGGCACATTATTATTTCCTCTTGCAGAATAAAGTAGATATTCATATGTACTATCGAGATCTTATGTTATTGTTGAAATTTGACACGTGATAAGATATGAATTGCAATAAAAATCTCTGATCGGTATGATCGACCTCTATCGAATTGATTTTGTTGGTTTATAACAGGATTCATTTGAAGAAAAAAACATAAAACAAATATATAATGTAAACAAATAAATTTTTAACTTTTTTAACATAACGAATGGCAACAGGAAAATCTCCAGGTCTTTCAACTTTATCTACAAATCCAAGTCAACCAGGAAAGACAAAAGAAGATGTTCCTACTCTTAAAACTAAAGTCATTGAAGTAAAATAAAAAAAAAAGTCGTATCTTATTTTTTTCAATAACAAATTTATTTTTATTTTATTAAGCTTGAACGTCAAGTAAATGAATATAAAACAAAATTAGATGAATTACGTCGTGCTAAAGCTACAACTGTAGTTAAACTTGAAAAAGAATATATTAATACAACTATACCTGGGTTTGTTTTCATTTTCATTTATTTCCTTTTCTACAAAAAAGAAAATCAATCTTTTGTTAGATTAAATCGTCCTGAAAAAATCAAATCCTGTGAAAAATGTGATGAATTTGAAAAAATTATTGAAAGTGAAAAAAAATCTAATATACAATTAAAAAAAATTCTTGAACCACAAGATAATAATAAATATGAAAAATCACTAACAAATTCTAGTTTATGTTCAAAATGTTCAGATTTAACACAATTATTAGATATTGAACAACAAAATAATACTCAATTAACACAACAATTTCAAACACAAAAAAAACAAACAGAACAAGAACGAAATACTAAACAAGTATTTTTATTTCTTAATCTTTAAAAAAAAATTATTTTTTAATTAAGATATTACAACAAACTTTAGAAATAATGCAATCAGATTTAATTCAAGAAAAAAATTCATATGATATATTACGTCGTGAAAATCAAGAATATCAAGTTTGTTCATTCATTTATCTTTCAAACAGAAAAAAATATTTTCAATTCATAATAGAAATCATTTAAATTAATCAAAAAAGAACATGAAGATAAAATGATTGAATTATCTCATCGAGAAGAAGAAGCAAAAAAACAAGTCCTTTTTTATTATCGAATTTTTTCTTTTAAATATTTTACTTTTTTTAATATGAAAAGGTTGATACTTGGGAACAAATGTATAGAGAATGGATGGCAACTATGGAAAGAAGAGTTAATAATTTACAAGTTACAAATGAAGAACTTGAAGTAAATTTTTAATTGAAATTATCAAATTTTAATGTATTTATTTATAGACATGGTTACATCAAGAAAATAATTCTACTAAACAACATAAATCTACTTAAAATCAAAATTAACATCGAGAAAAATGATACAAAATTCATGAAACGAACTCAAATCAAATATTCGAATAAATAGAAAGACATTTTTTATATTCTTCATGTAAAAGTTTTTCTTCAAAAAATTTCAACAGTAAAATTTAATTATTTCTTCAATTTAAAACCATTTTCAAGATAACCGATTTTAACCTTGATAAAATATGAGCGTGTAAAAGTAATTTTTTTTAATGGTTATAGAAATTTATTAATTCTTTGATTAAAATATTTAATAAATCAAATGGTAAGCATACAGTTCGACAGAGTAATCAACGTTCTATCCAACTATATAAAAATAATAAAAAGAACTGCTGAAATACAGTCCGGTGAAGAAAATTAACAAAAATACTTCGGGATATACCCAAAGTCTTTACGGCGCTATATTAATTAATTTATTTATATAGAATGATAGTTAAAATAAAATTCCGGTAGGAACTATTTTTCTTTTGTAAAACTCAACTACCAGATGAGATAGATTAAATATCTATGCTTTCCATTCCGATATTCAATAATTTATTACGTTGTATTAAAAGCCAGAATACATGGTGAGATATAGTCTGAAAAGTTTTACAATTTACTTAAAACTGTTTATTTTATGATTATATGACATAAGAAAAAATATTCGCATTGGATTTTGCTTTGTTTGGAAATAAAAAGCGCAATTATAAAATAAGCTTCACTTTCTCGATTGTAGAGCTTTTCAGACATTTTCTTCGTCGAACATTTATACTAATTAACTAAAATTTAATAAATGCTTTAAATCGTAATTTCATCAAGAAATCTTGATAAAAATTTGAATGTTAAATTTGATAATAAATTATATAAAACTGACATAGATGATTCTTATCTCTTCCTCATATTACTTCAAGTATATTGATACAAAAAAAAACGACCTATATTTGTCTTCTCAATCTTATCATTAGACAACGAAAAATCTCGAATTTCTTCTATATAATTTCATTTATCATAAAACAAAAAACAACATTATTTATTTTCTCTTTTCAATAAATAATTTTTATTTAAGTTAATAATAATTAAATATTTTTCATAAGTTTGTATCATTTCCAATGAGGAAAATCTCATAATCAACATTGTTTAATTCTCTTGATAAAGACGCAAAGAATAAATTTCTTTTTCATCTAAAATAAAAAGAAAATAAATATTTACTTATTTCAAATAAAACTAAAGAGAATATATCTATAAAAAAAAAGTATTTAAAAGCATAGTCATCCAAATGACAAAAACACACATTTTATATTCGATTATACGTTAAGAATAGATGTCACGCCCTTTATACTTTCAAAATAAAATGTGTTATACCTCGTCTTTTTTTCTTCCTACCATAACGCAATGACGTGGCTTATTTTTCTCCTTTATTAAACCATTACATTTGTCGTATTTAATACACAAAAAAAAAACATTTTAGATATAATACATAATCATCATTTAATACGAACAAAATGTCGTTAAAACTCGGCGATACATTTCCTAATTTTACATTAAATACAACAGGTGGTCAAGTTCAACTTCATGAATGGCTTGGAGACAAGTTAGTTCATTTATTTTATTTCTAAAATTTTTTTTTTATTTTAATATTTAAGATGGGGAATAATATTTTCACATCCCGCTGACTATACACCAGTATGTACAACTGAATTAGCTCGTGCTGCTAGATTAGCACCAGAATTTACTAAACGAAATACAAAATTAATGGCTTTATCATGTGATTCACTCGAACATCATCATGGATGGATTAAAGTATTTGTTTTTCTTTTTATATAAATAACATTTCTATAGAATTTCTTAGGATTTACAAGCATATGGTGGACTTAATGTTGAATGTTCCGGTGATGAATGTAAATTGAAAAAAAATGCTGAATTTCCATTTCCAATTATTGAAGATACTGATAGAAAATTAGCAACACAATTAGGCATGATTGATCCTGATGAATTTGATTCAAAAGGTTTACCATTAACAGCACGTGCTGTAAGTTTAAGATTTAAATTTTATTAATTTTATTTTTTAATTAAACAAAAAACATAGGTATTTTATATTGGTCCTGACAAAAAATTAAAAGCAAGTTTACTTTATCCAGCAACAAGTGGTAGAAATTTCGAGTTTGTTGACTTAAATCAATTAAAAAATATTTATTAATTTAAATATCTTTATTTTAAGCGAACTTCTTCGTTTACTTGATTCATTACAACTTTCACGTCGTTTACCAATAGCAACACCAGTTGATTGGAAGGTATTTTATTATATTTTTAAATTATTTTATTACATATATAAATAAAAAATATCTATTAGGTTGGTGATAAAGTAATGGTTCCACCAAATGTTACAGATGATGATATTAAAAAACATTTTCCACAAGGTGTTCAAGTAAAAAATGATCTTCCAAGTGGTAAAGGATATATTCGTACGACACAAGTTTAAAACAATTTCCTTTTTTTTGTTTTTTATCATTTCTTTTTAACAATAAACCTAAAGAAAGAATATTTAGATAAGAAAAGATTTTATTTTTCGACGATAATAAACACATAAAATGACTGTTACAATCTGCTTTCGCCTTTTTTTTTTCGAAATTATTTTCAAAGGCGAGGCTAGATGAACAGTTTTTCTTTGTGTCTTTTATTTTAAAAATAATTATCATTTAAATAGACAAATCAGCGATTTGACTGTTCACACAAGCCAGCGGAATTTTTTTTAAAACAAAAGATTTGTTTTTCAGCGCGAGGTGTGTGAACAGTGTAATCGCAAATTTTGTTTTTTATAATAAATTAAAATAAAAACAAAAAAAAATCTTATCGGAAGGGACTGATCGACAAGCTTCGCTTATTTCAATAATTTTATTTATCAAGCGAGGCAAGACGAACAGTGTCTTCCAAAATAAGAATTATTTAATACATACTGTTTAATTTTTTTTGTCAAATTGTGTCATTCTATGTAGGAATACACATGAATTTATATAAGGTGAATGAAAGAGTATATTATTATTGGTTTATATCAAGGTCATTGTTGTTCATTGGCTATTAGATATCAATGACCGGTTGATCGGTCACTCTCTCTTTGTTTTCTAACGAGAATTATTCAGTCAATATGATATTGAATGACCGATCACGTCCGACGTCAAATAAAACAATAGAAGAGAGAGAGAGAGAGATTGATTTTATCGAAAAAAAGAATAACATAAATTTTGTTTTGAAAATTCTTAGAAAATATATTCACATTAGAAAAAAAAAATAATGAAAGAATTTCATAAGAGATAATTCATATTGCATTGCATATTAAAGAGAAAAAGTAAAAGATCTGAGATTATGAAATAAAAGCATTTACATTATGGGATACGAATTATAATTGTATGATACATTTGAACGAAAATGATAGATGTCATTAGTATAAAGATATAATCAATAAATAAATATTTAAATGTACGTTAAATAGAAATAATTGTGTTGGTTAACGAAGATAAAAATATAAATTTGAAAAAGAATATTTTCTATAACGATTTTATTTGTATATAAAATGTTAACGTTAGTTATTGAATTTGGTCGTCAAAGACGAAAATTTGATTTAATACATCCAATTGATATTGGTTTACTTGAAAATCAAATAAAATCAACATTTTCTATTGATGATAGAAATAATGATTTATATATAATACAAATATATGATGAACAAATAAATGATTATCTTGATTTAACATCAAATTCATTTATATCAACAAATAATAATATAATAAAAGGTCAAATAATATCACGTCAACAAACAAATTCATTTCAATATCAACCAAAAGTAACAAAACAACAAGTTGTTGGTCTTATTACATTAGAATCAATTGAAAATTCACTTCAAAAATGGTCACAAGTACTTCAACGTAAATTTACATGTTATTTTTGTTTTACAAATTTAAAAAAAAAGAAATTTTGTTTTTTATTTTATTAAGATATTCAATTAGAAATATCAAAAGAACTTGAAACAGTTAAAGAAACAATAATTGCTGTTAAATCTCATGTAAATATTTTCTTAAAATTTTCCTTATTAATATATATAATTTAGTATCAATTAATTGATGAACCAAATAATGAAGATAATAATTGTCCTATTTATCCAATAATAAATAATTGTTCATCACCTTCTACTGTATCTCAAAATGTAACATCACCATTACGTATATATAATAATACAAATGAAAATAATTCTCATTTTATTCGTTCAATAAAACCAAATGAAGAAAAAGATTTAAATGGTATATCAAATGGAATATCGATTAATCAACAAAAATTTAACACAAATCGACGTGGAATAAATAAAAGAAATATTTTAATCAATCGAGATAACCAATATTATTATCCTCCATCACAAATACCATCTAGACCAGGTTAATTACATTATTTAAATAAATACAAAAAAGAAAATTTGCTTTTTTTTATTTAGTTGAATATAATATTCCTGTAACAGTAACATATCAACGTTTTCCAGCTGGTGTAGATTTTGAAGGTGAATTATCAAAATATTATAATCCAAGTTATTTTTTTCTTAAAATTTCAAATCAAACTGAATCTTATGATGAAATGCATCGTGATATAAAGTATGGGTATTTTTTTATTGAAATTAAAAAAAAAAATTTCTTTTTTTTATTTAGTTTATATTATAATAGTATAGATTCAAATAAAAGTTATTTTCCTCAATCAGGTGAATTTTGTGTTGGAAAATGTCCAAATGATTCAAATTGGTATCGAGCAAGAATTATTCGACTTGTTGGTATGAGTTTGTTTTTTTATTATAATGATATTGATTCTATTGTCAATTAAATCGACTAAATTTAAAAGTATTACATATTCAGAACAAGTTACCTTAATTCGAAGATTTGTCTAATATAGTTAGAAAAATGAATATTGAATCCATTGTTAGGAGGATAAAACATGATGTCTGTCGAGTTGATTAGAAGTCTGAAGAAATTCTCTTTCATATGACTCGAACAACACCATATTTTAGACTTGTATTTAATTAATCAGTAAGAATTAATGTTCTGATCAGTAAAAAGTTAGTTTTTAGTCATTAAATAATTTGAAAAATCTAGAAATTAATTTACAAAAATTTTAATTTTTAAGGATGTGGATGTCGGCCTTGTTGTATAGCTTATCAATCACAAAAGTTGCCTGGAATCCCACTTCATGTTGCAGTTTTCATTACTCAAAATGAGAGAAAATCGATTTGGTTCGCAAAACATCATGTGGAACCGAAACTAATAGTCATTAGAAACATATAAAAGTTTTTAATATATTTTGAGAAACTTGCCCTGTTGAATTGTTTAGATTAAAGACGCCATATACTTCCGCATTAAAGAAAACGATATTTCCAACAAAGACTGAAATCTTTAATTTTAGACTCTGTACGAAATCCTACGTCCTCAATTTATTAATTTACTCAGCAGATGTGATATTTATGGAATACTAAATTTTATTCTGATCGTTTAGATAATTTGAGCTGCAGAAATAATTCACTTTACTACAATAAGAAAAGAATATAGTATTATTCAAGCCATATCACAGACGATAGTTTTAAATCTTTTCATTGACCTGAATAACACAATGTTTTCTGTTTATAATAATGACTTCAACCTTTTCTTATTTATTTTTAAACTTAAATTTGACACATCTTGAAATTAAAGAACAATTGTAATCATAAAAAACTTTCAGAAAATTAAATTTTTTGTTTAACGGTTTTTCTGTTTGATAGTATAAAGAAGAACGAGAAAATAGTACAATAAAAGTGTTTATCGAGAATATTTCATCGATTGGAAAATGCAAAGTTTAAAAAAGAAATATATTAGTCAAAAAAATTTTTTTATTTAGGAAATGAAAAAGCTCAATTAATATTTATCGATAATGGGGAAATAAATGAAATAAGTGTTAATTTAATTCAACCATTAATTAGTCAATTTAGTGATCGACCAGCACAAGCACTTGCTTGTACACTTGCTCAAGTATGTTTATTTAAAATAAATATTTTATTTAATTTATAAAAAAAAAAACAAAAAAAGGTTTTACCATTTACACAAAATGATAAATGTGGATGGAATCGACGAGCATGTATGAGTTTAGAAAATTCAATGAAAAATGAAAGATTATTAACAGGAAAAGTTTTATTAAAAGTAACTGTTGATGATAATAATCAAGTTAAATGGCCCATGATGTTTATACATATATCAACATCAACTATTCCTGTAATGATCATTCTTATTTTATATATATGCATATATAAATTTTTTGTTTTTATTTATTTAGAGTTTAAGTGATCATTTATGTAATTTATATTTAAGTCGTCGATGTACAAATTTGGAAATAAGTGAATATTGGTCTTTAAAAATTCGTCCAGAACAATATGTTTTGTTTAATTTATCATCATTAATTAATCAAAAACAATATTTTATTTTTAATAATAATTCTCAATCAACATTGTCTTTCGATCAAACTATTGATATGATTATTAGTGATTTAGAATTTTTTTCTCGTCAATAATTAATTAATTAATTAGTTTTTTGTTTTTTTTGTTATTAAAAGAAAATCGATTATATCATTTTCTTTTTCAAGAAAAAATAAACTTTTCTTTTATGAAATTAACAATTGATTTACATGTAATTTAAATCAATTGAAATAAATAATAATCTTCTATTGTTTATACCGACTTCATCTAGCCGATCTTCTGTTTAGAAAAGCAATTAATGATAATTGTATGGAAAGTGTCTTCAGACAAGACCATAGCCTGTAATGCAGCCGAGAAGTGTATTGATATTCATATGTTTTTGTTTATCTTTGAATGTGCAGTTATTAAGCACTCTTTATCTCCATATCTGAGAAGGAAATACAAACGTAATATTCTTACTATTTTGTCTACATCATATAATTTCTCACAAAAATATGAATAAAGAACTACTTGAAATATTCATCGAAAAAAGCACTGATTAGTAAAATTTTATTGAAAAGCAATGTACATCAAATTTGAAGATAATAGATGCTAGTTGGAAGATGTTTTATGCAATTATCGAATTAAATTTTGGAATACAATATTTCTTAGCTCTAAAATGTTGAGTATGAATCGGACATTCTAGTGACTTTATTATTTGTTATATTATGGTCTTAACCAGATCAGATAAACTAGTTGTATAAGATTTCTTTGAACAATCGATATTTTTATAATTGAATTCCAAAAGTTAGTCGATCAATAAATCTATATATATCGAGTAATAAATTCGTCGAATTAATTTCAAAGCTACTAATGAAACTGTTTTGTGAAGATGATGATGAAGTATTAGTTGGTATGAAAACAGATACCCTACAAATCGATGCTATTAGTTGATAAAAAAAACTCCCTTTCAATCAAAAAAATCTTTATCAGTTAATTGTTTCTATTCGTCATTGTCGTATTTCAGCTGTATTATTAAATGGTCAATATCGTGCGATAATATATAGTAATAATGAAAATGATCAAGATATAACATGACCATTTAGGTATTATTCGACTGATCTTGATAATGGAACCATTCCAATTCTAATAACTCGTGTACGTTTATTACTGAAAATCTTCTGAAACCTAATTATATTGTTTATCATCTTGACATTCATGGAATGTTTTAGAGTGATGTTCGTATACAAAATGTAAACAAATCTTGTGTTGTTGTTGATCGATAGTTTCATATATTTGATTTCATTAGATCTCTTGTCATTGTATAGAATCTAGCTCAATAAAAATTTTTCATGTTGAAATAAATCATCCTCATAGTTTTAATTTTCTTACTCAAATGTTAGTAAAGTGATTGAAAAAAGAGAAAAAG
Source organism: Macrotrachela quadricornifera (assembly GCA_022393335.1). Taxonomy (NCBI): domain Eukaryota; kingdom Metazoa; phylum Rotifera; class Eurotatoria; order Philodinida; family Philodinidae; genus Macrotrachela; species Macrotrachela quadricornifera. Next base: position 1,854,082 of record JAJEKB010021158.1, read on the forward strand.
ATACATAGAAGAAAACAAACCGTCGTTAGTAACAAATAAGCTAGTATATGGCCACTTTTTTATGCATTCTGGGGGTCAACAAGCAGATTGGGAATAAGGCTCATTGAAATTCCAATTAAATAAAAATCAAACTATGTTGAAATAATCTTACTCAAATGCGGCATTATTATATCTGATTCTATTTTACCTACATCATCTTTTGCTAAAGCCCAACTACTCTTTATTGAATTAATTATCGAATCATTAATAGCTGATTTTCTTGGACTATTCTAAATAAAAATAAATTATTTATTTTCTAATAAATAAATAAAAAATAAAATTTTTTTACTTTTTCTTGATCAATTAAAGTTTGTCGATTATCATCAATTAAATCAACTTCATAATCTTGTTTTTGTATTTGTTTTAAAGCTTGTATTTGTTCTTGACGAATATTTAATAATGTTATTGCACTATCATAAGAATTATAGCTTAAAAAAATTAATTTTCTTTAGAAATAAAATTAATAAAAAAAGACATATTTTCGACGAAGAAAAAAAATGTTCACCACTAAAACTTTGTAAATAATCACGAATATGTAAATCATTTAAAGTTTTAGAAAAAAAGAAAAGTAAAAATCTTTTTATTTTATTTATAAAATCAGTACATCCCAGGTCGAACGATACGGTCCGTATACGGCCTTTACGACATCAAAACGGGCCGTAAAGCCACCGTTTTGTCACGGTTTACGTTCCGAAAACGTATTGTAAACGACTCCGTTTTGATCGACCTGGGATCTTAAGAATAATCACATCCTCAATACATATATACATAAAGAAAGAGAGAAAACAAATTTATTGTCTAATTTTTTTTCTTTCTTTCTTTATGTGTATATGTATTAAGGATGTGATTATTTTTAACATGCACTAAAATCACAAACATTTTCTCTTTGATAAGTCTTTGAATAAAAAAATAAATAAATTAATAAAATAGTTCATTGAAGAACATACAATCGTTGTTTTTGTCGTTGTATTGTTGGAGAAACTACCGTTCGACGAACTGCTTGAGCATCGTCGGTGTATGCAGCTAATTGGATATATAAATATATACTTATGGCGAATAGACCAATTTTTAAGTATTTGATTAAAAATTTGGTCGAAAAGATATAACAAGCCACAGTTATTCCCAGTACACATAGTTTGACAATCAATATTTTCCATGTTTTAGCTGTTGAAATCTTCTCCAAAACACTTGTAACTGCAACGATAAGCATAACGAATTGTGTTGTATCGCGTTTACCAGATCACAAAAACTCCCAGCATGACGATCAAAAATTGACCATATAAACGAAGATAATAAAGTAAAAAAAGGTATTATAACCCATAAAATGCATAGAACAATAGTCATTAGAAATGACACCATGTTAATTAAAAATCCAATAAGATTTTCAAATTTATCAAAGTGGGGCAAAGACAATAACTATTATTTCAACAGATTTAAAATAAAATGAAACTATACGGACAAATCATTCTAGAATTTTATTCATTTTGTAAACAAAAAATCAAATATTATGTGCATGCAACGAAAAAAAGAATCGAAAAAGAATTTTTCGTTTCGCCTTTCCGAATTAAGTAAGAGAACGCACGTGTAATAGTATAAAGAATCGATAGTGAAAACAACAGTAGAAATGATTCCATTCTTTTCTTCTAACTAGTCAATTAAATATAAATTTTTAATGATTAAAACAAAATAACTAAATTATATTTCTGATCATAAAAGTAATTTCTTTTTCAAGCAAAAAAAGCAGGTGTTGTCTTACTCAGATATATAGGTTTATTGTCTAAAGCTACGTCTCGCATAGACAATGCTCGATAAATCCTTGAACAATTGAATATCAAACCTGTCCATAGTTATCTCATACAAAATTGACGTAGTTTTGAAGTTAATATTTTATTAATCAAATGTTCTTTTCATGCTAAACAATACTCATCTCAACAACATATTAATACAAAAAAATAAATATATTTTATCAATTGATACAACATATATCGATCATGATTTTTATTTAATTGAACAATATTTAGAAAAATTAAAACATTTGATGAGTTCAAGTGATTATAACGAAAAATATATAAAATATTTATTTATAAAATTTCATCTAATTATAAATAATTTTATAAATTTAATCATAAGGGTAAAACCATGGAGACCCAACCACTTTTTTGGAAAAACGTTTTTTTATCAACTTCTTTCTGCTAGTTAGGCCGGTATGCAGTAGAAAATAAGTTTGGCCGAAAAAAACTCCAAGGCCGTATTTGATATTACAGAGATCCAAGGTGATTTGTCGGAGCACCTATAGACAGACTCGATTACTATGGTTGTTCCAATGTTTCGAGCTGATATTTTAGGTATAGATAGACGGCTACTAGACAAGCAAAACCTCCGAAGGATTTCTATTTTGGATGAATTCCTACTGAAATAGTATAATTTTAAGAAAAACAATTTTTACACAATCAGCAAAAAACTATATTTTTCATATAAAATCTATACACATCACTTTACTTAAAAACGGGCCATTTCAGTGAGAATTCATCCAAAATAGAAATCCTTCGGAGGTTTTGCTTGTCTAGTAGCCGTCTATCTATACCTAAAATATCAGCTCGAAACATTGGAACAACCATAGTAATCGAGTCTGTCTATAGGTGCTCCGACAAATCCCCTTGGATCTCTGTTATATCAAATACGACCTAGAAGTTTTCTTCCACTAAACTTATTTTCTACTGTATACCGGTCCAACCAGTAGAAAAAAGTTGATAAAAAAACGTTTTTCCAAAAAAGTGGTTGGGTCTCCATGGATTAACCCATATATATCTAAAAGAATTTTTATGGTTAGTAAGCACTGATTTCAATTAAAAAGATATTTTTATTATAAATTTGAATTAATTTTTAACAAATTTATCTTTAACTTGTCAATAAAAAACTAGAAATATCAAATATAGATTAAACAATATTAATTTTTTTTTAAATAATAATCAAAATTATTATTTGCATTATACAATTAATATGAAATATATTTAATTAATGTAATAGATTCTTTATTAAATTTGAATTCTTATTGAACATATGCAATAAATGAAAACAGATTTGAATAAAAGGATCATTTGTATCAATTGAATCATGTATATCTTCAATAATAGACAAAGTCAATTTAAATCGAACAAATATATCGAGAACATTTATTTCTTCTGATGTCAATGGTATTATTTCTTGATATCCTTATAAAAACGTTTTTCCTTTTTCTTCTCCCTTCTCTTTATCAACTAATAGATGAAAAAGATATGTGACTAAATCAGTAATGAACAACGACTGACATGCATCAATAAAATCAATAATAAAAATATTTCCATTGTTTATCATTATTGAATTATTTGTATGAAAATCATTGTGAATAAGTTCACGCTCAAAACTTCCATTGAAATTAATTAATTATTGTTTACATTGAATAAAATTTGATAAAAGAAAATGATCAATATTATCGATTTGTTGTTTTTTCCACTATTTATCTATTAATTCTTGATCTTCTTCTAAATGAATATGAAATAAATAGGAATGAGAAACAATTCTCTATTATGCTAAAAGACAGCCCATTTTATGTAAATAAGTATCATCTTTATCAAGTATATATCTTATTGGTTATATTCCTTCAATAAATTTTTGAATAAAGAGAGAAACGATTATTATCACATATAACAAATTGTTGTTTATTAGAAAGAATTATTTGTGGACATGGTTATTTATATGAATTATATAAAATATTTTCAAATTTTAATATTAATTGAAGATGTTCAATACACTGAGAATATTCAATATATTTAACAACATATTTAACTTGCTCACAAGTAACAAATAAATATGTTTCATCTGAAAAAAAACCATTTTCAAGTGAATTTTATTTATTTATACTTAAATTATATTCATTGAAAAGAATTTTTTTTAATTCTATTTTCCATTTTATATCTAAATAGAATAAAAATATATTAATCTAAAAAAAAAGAATTCGTTAAAATCTATAACTCATCATTCGATAATATGTATTTCATTCAATCAACAAATAATTTCATGCCTTTATTAAATGATTTGAAATAGAAACTAGACATTCAAAAACGTCATATTATGAAAAAAATAAGTTCGTTATTTTTTTCCTTTATATAAGTATAAAAAAAACGAACATTGATAATTATATTATAAATGAAATGAAATATCTTCATTATCTGACTGATGTGAAATACTTTTTAAAGTTATATTTGTTTCAAAAAAGAGTTTTAAATGTATTATCACGTATTGTACGAAGATATTCACCATGAAATATCTATTTAGTTTATCAAAATTTTTATTAAAATAAAATTTAAAAAAAAACAAAATAAAAGCCAATGAAACATAATAATTATTTTTTTCAATTAATCGATATCACATTAATGTGTGTGCATTAAAAATACGAATTGAAGATCCATCTGATTGTTGTTGTCTTAGTAACATTGAATTTAATATTGGAATTACACTAATTCTATATTTAATATAAAACAAAATTCCTTTACTAGTAATATTATTGTGTATTATAAAAATATAAAACTAACCGTTGTTTTATGTTTATATCTACTGATCTTAATTCATCTGTATCTGGTAAATTTATTTCTAAAACTAAGATTATATCATTAATTAATATAGAATTAAATATTTATATAATTACAATCAAAAAGTATATATATGGATAGATTTTACTTGTATCAATTATTTGACATGTATTATTTCTATATATATTATTAAATAATTCTTTTAATTCAATTAAAAATTGATTATATGATTTTTGATTTGATCGAATTAATGATCGATATTCATCTGAAATCTATTTTAATTCTTAAATAAAAGTAATATTGTATCTTTATTTTATTTTGAAAAATTAAAGTAAAATAAAGTGATAGACAATATTTTTAATTTATTGCTTATTCGCTCGTTTAGTATCATATACTGATAATATTCCAGAATATGTTAAGATTTTCAAAAGATATTTAGTTATGTTACAACATTATTATCAGTATGTAATAGGAGTCGATCATATTCAGCTCATAAATCTAGTTCATATCAACGAAAGAACTATTTAATTAGATAAATTTCTATTGAAAGAATTATTTGAACAACTCTGTTGATAAGAACTAAATACGAATGAAATATCTAGGGTTTATACCTAGCAGTATTATTCTCAAAATAGAACAAAAGTTTTTATAATTAGAAGTGATTCTCAAAATATTCGAGAAAAAATTTTGTATGACTCAGCTTCAAGAAGTAGAATGAACTGTGAAAGATAGGAATGAGAAGTTACTGTTACCAACCAATTACTTTAACAGGTAATTGATAATGGAAAAGTTATCATTACCGAGTAACTAGTAACGGAAGAAGTTACCCGTTACTTTATCCGGGTAACTTCTTAAAAAGACGAATTATGACTTCCATTCGATCGGATATTATTCAAACATCATTAAATAAAATTATCTGTTAATTGATAATAGAAAACGAAAATTCATTACCAGTTACTCGGTAACACCTCCAATTGAAAAAATGATTTCTTAGCCATATTGGATCGATCCGAAGTCATAATTCGTTTTTTTAAGAAGTTACCCGAAAAAAGTAACGAGTAACTTCTCTCATTACTAGTTACCCGGTAATATTAACTTTTCCATTACTCGTTATTTGATAACGTAACAATAACTTTCTCTTCTAGTGAAAGAGATCGGTTCTTATAAAAAGAACTGTTTGAACAATTCTTGAAATCTAAACTGACGAGAAAACAACCCCAACTGTCAAATCGCTTTCAAGTCACAAGTATGTGTTTAATATCTGTTCTAATCAGTTTGAAACACATGGAAAAATATTCATGATACTAATTTATTTCTGTCGAGATATTGCATTTTTACAGTATTTTTTAAGAGAAAATCGTAGTCCTTTCAGGAATACCAGAAAAATTGATTTTCCATCTGAACTTTTATATAAAAATAAATTTCCACTAGAATAATTTACTATGAAAGTTTTTGAACTAGAAATAATCAA
>JAJEKB010021158.1:1860559-1879781 GCA_022393335.1 Macrotrachela quadricornifera
GTCAAAATTCTAAAATCAGTTATTTTCATGTTCTTAAAAGAAGAACTACAAATTTCTATTAAAAAGAAATACTGTAAAAATGCAATCTCTTGGCAACAATAAACTAGCAACAAAAATTCTTTTCAGGATATTCATAGGTCATTATGATCTACATTATAGATATATTCCCGATTCGAACATGATGTGATAGTTGAAGAGGTTTCTTCATGAGCTATTCAAATCAACCAACGGTTATTAAAAGAACTATATGAATTCATCTTCTTGTATGTAATACTAAATTATAAAATGATATTTTACTTTCGTAGCAAAAGAAAGCATTTGAGAATTGAGTAAAGGAATTGTAAATGTTGGTCGATCAAGAGATAATGCATAATGAATATGAAATAATTGTCGTTGAATAGACCATCTATAAACACCTAAATATCCTAAAAAATATTTTGTTTTGAAAAATTTTAAATATTTAAATTAATTAACTAATTTAATTTTTCAATTTTCTTATAAAAATGAAAACAAATTTTTAAAATTTTTATTGTAATATACGAATAATCGGTAGTAGATGACATATATATAGATGGAATTTAATTGATAATTTTAACTTACGAAAAAGTAATGAAAAAAATTTTTGTTGAAGTGTAGAAAAAAAGTAATTGATAATTATAAATATTGAAAAGCATCATTCTATGTTGTGCTTGAATAATCCATTGAGGATATTTTGTTTCTTTATGAATATTTTCATTTACTTTTTTACTTAATTCTACAATAATTGAACGTAAATTAAATCGATTTGTTGGATTATTTAAACATAAATAATAAATTAATTGACAATATAATTTCAAATAAAATATAGCATTTTGTTCTAAAAAAAGAAGTAAAAATCCTTTTTTTTTGTTAAATTACTTAAGGGTACTGCTCAAGGGGGAAATAGCAGATTTTAAGATTTCAAAAGATTTCAAGAGATTTCAAAAGATGTCAAGGAATTTCTAGAGATTTCAACAGATTTCAACAGATTTTGGGCGTCAAAATCTGCTTTTTCCCCCTTGGAAATAATGCTATATTCGATCTTTTGTGACGAAAAGTTTTATAACCTTCTGGTCAAATTTTTCAAAGGGAAATATACTAAAAGATGCGTTGTGAGCAGGGCTACAACATATCAAAAATGCAGTCTGGGATCTCTTACTTTGATAAGACATTCGCGCGTGACACTGAAAATTGATGACCGCAACTTCATCTGTTTTTTTCCAACTTTGACTCTTATCTCATAAAAAAATGACACTCAAAGAATAATTGAAATAGGCTGTTTTGTAGAAAAAACAATTCCCTATCATTTGAGACATTCCGCGCCTCAACCATCGAATGACGGAGGAGAAAATCGCAAAATACTACGAGGGTTGGAAAAGTCGATTTTTAGAGTAGGATCATCAAATTTGAAGAAATGTGGTATCTGCTAATTTTTTATAAATAACTCAGAATGGGCTGATATTTTGGTTTTCATAATAACTTTTTATGGGCTTTCGAATGAGACCATCAAATCCAAAATCTAAAATTTTTCCGCAGCCACCCTCTGCTTAGGGAGGGTGGTCTTCTGGTGGGCCCTCTCTTAAACCTGACGATTCGCCTAGACCGATATCGTTCATCACGAGTGATGGTTTCCAACATGTGATGAATCTTGCATATAGACGGCTAGCTTCGAAACGTGGAACTTGCCATATGTATCGTTTATTCGTTCTTATGGATGCCGACGCAGGCCAGACAAGAGGAATACCTGTAGACATGTAGTAATTCAGTACGTACTATCCAATAGAAGTAATTTTATGTGATACATCTTAGCCAATATCCAATGACGCTTTTCTCCATTTGTTGCATTCATACTCTGTGAATAGTCCGTTGAAAACCCATATATCGTCAGAAGGAAGTGTGCATTAAACATTGGATGGTTCACTTCGTTCAGTGTGCCAATCCGTAGGTAAAGGATGTTCGGAAGAAAGCTCTCGAGGTAGTGTTGACAGCTGTTCACCCCCATGTAAAGTTTATTTCATTCTCTCAAATCAAGTCCATTTTTTACAGCTATCTGCATTGCAATGAACAGTTTATCTATAAAAATGGAATAAACAAGGTTACTACCACATACAGTAGAAGATGAAGAACACAATTAATACGGAACAAGATCTTTGTATGTTGCTAAATTCGTTTTACGACATTTTGATGACAATGGACAATTTATCTGCAGCAGCATGTTCAATTGATGCTATTGTTCGACCTAAAAATAAAAATAAATTTTTTTTCATTGTAAATAAAAACGAATTCGAATAAATTCTCCGTTTCTATGTTTCAACAAACTGTTGTGCACATTGTTTAGTTCCATCAACCGACATTGTTTTAAGTCTTGCACGAATTTGATTTACACGATCAATAGGAATATCAAAATGAGGTTCAATTTCAATATTATGATGTTCATTTCAATGTAGTAAACAAACTCTTCGTTGACATGCTGGACATCGACCATGTGCAGCAGTAGGATGGCAACTTCTCTGATATTCTTTTTCATCCACATTTTGATGACATTCTGATGAATGATCCATTTATTTTGATCTAAAAAATAAATCTTTTTTCCTTTTTATTCATCTGAATCATTCTCTATATTATTACTTGAAATAATCATATGAGAATAGAACAAATCAAAAACATTTTACTCAAATAATTTTTTTCTTTGTTGATGAATTAATTTCATTCGAGAAGTGTTATCTTTTATTTTTATTATAATTAATAAACTGGTTTTTAATTGTTTACTATAATATTAAATTAATCATTTGGAAAAAGTAAATTATCATTACAAATTGAAGATATTTTTTTTCCTAATTGATAATCATCTTTGAATAAAAAATACATATTAATCTGTTTTTATTCAATTTTAATTTAATAATTTATATATTATGCTTTAAAAAAACTAGGAATCAATTTTTTTTGATTACCTCAACTAAAGTCGAAAATAAAATATCGAAAGAAAATATGTTGAAATGTCAAAATATTAAAAAAATTGAACTGTTTCGAATGGAAGAAAATAATGAGAGATATCGTTTAAAAATTGTTAGATAGAGATGTCATTGGAAGACGATTCTTGTGGGATAGTGTCTTTCTAGTTTGATTTATTAGGTAATTCTATTATCCAGTAAGGTGTTATTCAAGTTCATCAACTATTTTTCAATTTTTTTATTTCAATTTAATTTTCCTCGTTGAAAACAAATATAACAAATTCGTTACTCGTTTCATCAAAATCAAATTCTTCTTCAAGTCAACGATATCTTAAAGGCAAACCAAATAGTGAGGGTGGCAATATCGAAAAATGTTGGTATCTACGATGTTACTTATCTGAAGAAGTATCGACAGCTCGCGAATGTTCTTCTAATGAGAATTGTTAAATAGAGAAGAAAGAAAGTGACCTTTGTTCATTCATTCATCATTGATATATAACATAGAAAGATACACCATTGTTTCCATTGACGTCAGCGGTCACAGTTGAAAAAGTATACGTCTATATAATTGAATATCTATATAAGCTAAGCAGAACTGACAGGTGAATATGAACATGAAACGTTCAAGTGTTCAACTAACTGATTTGCCCAATGAGTTGCTTGTGATTATTTTTAAGAAATTAGATAATATACAAGTGCTGCAGTCTTTAATGGATGTTAATATGCGATTCAATGAAATTGTACGTGATTCAACCTTTACTAGTCATCTAACATTAATAAGACAATCATCAAGCGGTTGGATCTATTCACTAACAAATGTAATACTTGATCAATTTTGTAAACAAATAATACATCAAATTCATCATAATGTCAAATGGATTGATCTTGATGCATCGTCTATGAAACGTATTCTTCTTGCTACCGAATATTCTAATTTATATGGACTTGGTATTTACAATATTGACGAAGAAATAGCTCGGCGTCTCTTTATTGGTAAGAAATACAAGTTCAATTATTTCATTCATTAAAACATGAATATCTCAATTGCTATGATTGATTTATTTTATTGTCAGTATGATTAGTAGCATTTCAACAAATTTTGTTCAAGAAAATTTTTCACCTAATCTATTTTTTTCTATGGATATAAAGAAGGATAAAATAACCATAAGAGATACCGACACAACGTAAAAAAAAATGAACATATAGAAATAGTGAATATGAGAAGAGAGTATAAATATCCTTTCCATTGAGAAGATTCAACAAAACACGTTTTTTTTCTTATTGATGTCTACGGATGGTTTTCAAAAATAGAAATGGAAATTATGTAGAAAAGAAATAGGTATTTAGAGATACAATTAGTGATCAGTGATTTTGAATAAGTGCTTACATGATATTGAAGAAATATTTAGATATTACAAATCTAACTAAAAAGAAAGGAAGAATAGAAAAGTTGTATATTTGTTCAGTAAATTAACCATAAATCTAATGCTTTTTTTCTATTAGTGATATTGTCTATATGTTTAGATGAAAATTGTTTAACTCACATATTCAAAAATCAAATATCAAGTTTGAGTATTACAGTCACTGACAAAAGAAAAGACGACTTCTTGTATGATAAGATAACAATTGTGCTTACACATATTCTGAGTGTATTCACCAATCTAAGTTATTTGAAAGTACATACACCTTCAAATGTATATGTTCAACGATTATCATTTGATGATAAACTTCCAACATTTTTCTCTTCATCTCTAATCGAATTTCATGCCTATGTAAATTCGTTCAACGATTGTCTCTGTTTGCTCGATGGTCGTTTTAATCAACTTCAAACGTTTCATGTGCGACTTTCTTCGGTTTTACCTTCAACGCTAGAGATTGATAATAAAAATAAAGTAAGTTATCATATGAGAACTATATAATTATTATTCAAATATACAAGTCGTTTTTTAAAATGAATTGATATAATTCTTTTTACTAATTTTTTTTTTAATGTTTCGCTTTATTTAAATAGAAAGAATTGCCTAATATGACGAATTTTTCACTGACATGCGATACTGGCATACGTTTTTATGATGAATTAATATTGCCGCTTCTACATCGAATGGTTAATTTAAAAGTACTCGCTTTGTTCATTATAGTTGATCGTTATAAACAACCATTTATTGATGGAAATGATTTGCAGATGAACATTATCAATCATTTACCTCAATTAAATAAATTGAAATTTAACATTCGGACCATCATTCAGCTTGATAATCAAGTTCAATTAGTTTCAAATGAACAAATTCAGCGTACATTTGTAAATTTTATGGACAGGGAAATTATTTCTTGTGTTGATTATTTTCGAAAGGAAATAGAGGGCCACTGTCATATTTATTCGTGCCCATACATAATGAACTATTATCATTATATAACAAATAATTTTCCAGGTGGATTATTTAGATGTGTTCATGAAATATCATTAGTTGACGAACATCCGTTTGAAGATGAATTTTTTCTTCGAATTGCACAATCATTTCCATTTATAAAAAAATTAACTTTAAGTAATTTGAAACGACAAAAATACAAACAATCTCTAAAAGTACAGAACGACAATAGGAGTTTTCCAATCATTGAATATTCTTATCTTACTGAACTTAATCTCATGAACGCTCATGTTAATTATATTCAACTATTTCTGGATAACACTAGAACAAGTTTATCGGACAATATACATCTTTTTGTTAAGTATCTCCGCCTTCAAAAAGCGACCTACAATTTCACAAGAAACAAAATGCGATTTAATTGTGCTAAAGTCAAGAGTTTACATATTGTCAATGAATTCAAAATTCCTGAGCATTTCAAAACATATTTTCCTTATGTCAAAAGAATAAAATCGTTTTAAGACGTATTATATCCGTTGTTTTCTTTTATCACCTATACGGATTCTTCTGTATATTCTCATTTTCCTCTTATTGTACCATATACATTTACTTTTTCTCTTTCTTGTTTTTTTTTCTTAGGTGTTTTTTCTCGTGTAAATATTCTGAATATTTCTCTGTAACCCAATCTATATTATCTGTTAGTTTTGGTACAGTAAAGAAGGTGATGCTTGTGAATATTCACTGGATTTATGTTTGACTGTTATTTTATAGAAGCAACAGCATTTCCAAACGGAGCAACTTCACCATTTTCATCTTCTTAGTAAAAAAATAAAAAGATGATTAATACATTTAAAATTGATACATCAAAGATAAATCAGACGTTTAGATTAGTACATTCATTTCTATTTTGTTGGAAGGAAATAAAATCTTTCATTGCTTCGTCAATTGATCTAAGATGATAAGAATATAATTGGATTTGAGTTCTGATAATTTTCTAAAAAAGAACTTTGTACATAGAATGTATAAAAAATGTTATTGGATCAATTGACTATTAGAATAAATAGGCAGTATAATAACTACGTAGCATATTTTTCTGGGGAAATTTTTTTATTATTCTTTTTTTCATCTTATTAAATAAATAATATTATTGTCATTAATAGCAATGAATATTGTTCAGTTTGTAAAAACTACTTTTTTTAACATAAGCAGAACGCAGAGATGTCCATCGCGGTTGAAAATATGCCGCAGTGCGACGATAACCAAGAAAAGCTATCGCACTGCTGCCGCGACGCGACGATAGTCAAAAGAAAGCTATCGCGCCGCTGCCGCGATAGTATTTTTAAAAATCTTTCGATTTTCAATGCTGTGATTGGTTTAAACTAGAGCTGCTGCCGCTAATCGATCAAATTCTTGAAGTCTAATAGTGCGGCAGACATCAATGTCGAGATTATCTGTAAATTCATGAGATTTTAAAATTTTTCTCTAGAACAGCTGCCACCATCGCGCCGCGATGAACATCTCGGGCACAATGTTTGAATTAGATTTATTTTTTATCTATTTTTTGAAATATTACAAATGTTGAAAAGTTCATTATCATTGATACAAAGTTTTTCGATTATTTTATTTTGCTAAATAAATTTTTTTTGATAATATTCCGTAGACAATATAATAACGGTTTAAATATGTTTGTTTATTTAGAAAAAAAATCAGGTCAAATATCACACGAACTTAACATTTTATTTACAAAATTCCATAAGTTTTTTTTTTCTCAAGTTATTGTTGAATATTAATATTATTTATTTCTTTTCAATTATTCCCTCGACTGAAAGGAGGGTCATATGAAAAAAAATAGTTTGTATGTTTGTTTGTTTGTGTCTGGGTCAAAAGAACATCGGGGTTATGAAAATATCTGCTTAAAGAGATTTGAGTTCTTCGCCCAATCAGATCCATAAAGTTTGACCAAAGATTTTCGAGGTAGGGAAATCGAATGGTGCTATCAGTTTTTGAAATTTTTCGAATAATATTTTTTTGGTAAAAAAAAGGCTTTTTTTAAGAAAATAATAGTTTGTTATAAAGTTTGACAAAAGGTTTTCAAGGTCGAGGAATCGAATGGTACTATTTGTTTTTGGAATTTTTCAAATAATTTTTTTTTGGTAAAAAGGGCATTTTTTAAGCAAATAATGATTCTTTATAAAGTTTGACCAAAGGTTTTCAGGGTCGAGGAATCGAATGGTTCTATTAGTTTTTGAAATTTTCGAATAATTTCTTTTGTAAAAAAGGCTTTTTATACGAAATAACGATTTGTCTCGTCAATTGGAGGAGAGATCATATAACATAAAATAAATTTTTAGTTATACAGATATGCTTCCTTTTAAAGTTTGTCTGTATCGAAACTAGTCTGAAAACGTTGTCAGCTAAATTAATATCAAAAGCTTCTAATATCCTAGTTGAAAACTATATGAAGGGTAATGGAGGGTAAAGAATTCGCATCTGAAGTCAAATTTGTAGTTAGTAATAAGTTACCAAACAATTAGTAATTAGTTTTACGTTTTTTCGTCAGAAGTTTTTTCCAAGTTTTTCGAAGACCAATAAATGAAAACTGACTTGGTTTGCCAAATAATTAATAGTAAATAATATAAAGTGTCCCTACTAAAACTCTACCAGAGAGAACTAACTATAAGGAATCCAAATTTGGAGTTAGTTTTTAAATATTGGCGAGTATTACATAATGATAAATTGGTAAATCATCGTTTCTAATAAAATTTGACTGATCGTTATCGAGCATGGAAAATATGAATTCGAAGTCAGGAAAAATGTTTGCGATCTATTTTTTAGCTTTCTTCGATGAACTGCTTGTTGTTTAAGCTTGATTCTCGGATATTCGAAGGTTGTGAATCTATATTCGATATTGATTCTAATATAAACAGTCTTCTTTTTTAATTATTATATGTCGGATCTTCTAGTGAGATTTATACAAAAATATGTAAAAAACGAAGTAACTCTTTGAAGTTCTGTTGTTGGGTATTCGCAGATATCAACCGTAAAACTATATTCCAAAATAAATGAAGCTCTTTCCTAAACTTCAGTATGTTGTACTGTATTTACCGCAATTCTTAAATAGTTCTCGTTTTTTAGTTTTTTCTTAACGAGCGTGTTAACAAATACCTAGTAGTTTTTTGAGAATCATTAAAACGAGATGCATTCATTAACTTCAAAACTGAACTAATATTGGTCGATATAGTGACGTTAAATATTCAAACGACTAGACATTGATTTAAAAGCGTTATCGTTACTATAATAGGTGAGAGTTGAGGCACCTTGAGAAAATGGCGAATGATTCGATTCCTTGGGGCAAAATACTTCTTTGTTAGACATTTGACTTAAAAAAAACCTACTCATAAGAGGACTTCTGAATCCTAATGTGGTGTTATTTGCTGTTGTAATTCTAAATTCGTGTTCACTTAATTCCGAACATCATGCATTTTTTCTTATATCAGAAGACCGTAACGGACAAATGCTGCCAGAAATTCCAACGAAAAGTTGCGCCGAAATGTTTTATTTCTGTTTACTTGACTGAGTGGGCGACTTACATGAAAAACATAATTCTGTGTGTGTATGTTTGCTCAGGGTACAAGGTCAAGCTAAAGTAGCTTAGCTGAAATCATTGGAAATATTACGTTTTGTCTCAGTTTTTCGTTAAGAACTCCGAATGAACTATAGTCCAGGCGACTCATGTCAGTACTCTATCAATGCACCATAAAAGTCAAAAAATGTTATCTATGATGGGAAAATCGTGGGTGTTTGATAGTTTTGGCCTTAGAAATCATAAAATGTGGAAAATTCGTT
The DNA here is from genome assembly GCA_022393335.1 of Macrotrachela quadricornifera. NCBI lineage: Eukaryota > Metazoa > Rotifera > Eurotatoria > Philodinida > Philodinidae > Macrotrachela > Macrotrachela quadricornifera. The sequence goes on from JAJEKB010021158.1 coordinate 1,869,738, forward strand.
CAAACTGAACTGGCTATAGCATCAGATTTGTCGACCATTTATCTATCAATAATTCTTGAAATAGGCAGAATAAATTCAATCGAAGGTTGAGCGAGTCAACTTTGACGAGCGTTATTTATAAAATATCAAGAGTACAAAGTTTAATTAGTTATTGTTTATTTTCGCATTGCTCTTTCTATCTAATTCTCAAAGTTGATACAGAGAAAACAAATGATTTCATTTCTTAAAGAGATCAGATTTTAGATGGGCAATCTTCTGTTAAATAGACATCTTCTCGACTGATCCTATAAGTTAAAAATAAAAAATAAAAAAAGTATCAAGATCTGATGAGAGATGTGGGTAATGGTCAGAAAATGCATCATCTCTATAAAAGATGTTACATATTCCTAAATGATTATCGTCTAAAAACATAATATGACTTTTTTTGAAAACTTCAATCATGGAATTATTCAGAAAAACTCATATTTAAAAAGATATGACGTATTCTTAAACTTTGATTTTCACTCTCACCTTTCATATAAAATCGAAAGAGAAATTGAACACTTTGGTTTCTTGCTTCAATATTCAATGTATCACAATTATAAAGTTTTCTTCCTTAAATATATGACTATTCATTTGTTTTCATACTTAGTGATAAAGCTTTAAGGAAGATGAGACAAATATTAATCGTTTATATTATTCTAAAAAACAGATCCATCTATATTAATGAAATAGTAATATTGGTGGATTTATCTAATTCATTTTAAATTAGTCTTGTTGCTTTATTTTTTCCATACGTTAAGAATAAGTTTATTTAAAAATGCGTTTGTTTCTAGAACAGATATATGAAAGAAATAATGTATTGTATAATGATGTTACATGAAAATATGTTATAGTCATATTCAAAGTAGTTCATGAATTAATTTTCTTGTTCATTAAAAGGAGTACGTAAATCACCACGCCTAGAAAGAAAAAGAAACAATTCAGCTACATGTAGCATATGTATATAAATAAACGAAGATGTACTGCTGAATATATCGTCGAAAAAAAGGAAATACTGAAGTCGTGGAAAATAAAAAATTCAATAGTAGCACTGACACTTCAAAATACTTTACTAGACTACACGAATCTTCAGATGAATTCGGAAGAGTTAGTGATAGAGCAAGATTTATGTAATTCTCTTTTCCTCTGTAATACTATTAGCAGATATGATGCATTCTCTGCGTACACAATAGTTTTAATGTTCAAAATATGTTATTCGTACCCAAATAAATCTTGTTCATTTGTTGTATCGACTAGGTAATCATATTCATTATCAGTTGGTATTAAAACTTTTTCATTTTTTTGTTTCACTTCTTCACCTTCATCTTCATTTGATATTTCTTCACCTTCATCTTCATTTGATATTTCTTCACCTTCATCTTCATTTGATATTTCTTCACCTTCATCTTCATTTGATATTTCTTCACCTTCATCTTCATTTGATATTTCTTCATTTTCTTCTGCTGTTTCTTCATCATTAGATTGTCCAAAATATGGTAAAAAAGCATTTTCAAAACGGTCTAGTAAATTTGATTTACATTTTATTGGACTAGATAAATTAGAAAGAATAATTGTTAATTATATGGATTCAAAGACAAATTGACCTACTCGCTCAAGTTGATAGGATCACGAACGTATTTATCAAGTATTATTTTAACAGCAGCTTCACCAACTTGAACATTACTCTAAAGATTTATACTCGATTAAAATTCTCGAAACAAATTTAGTTTGATAAAAAATAAATTACGATAACCTATTTTCTATCGAACAACTTACTCTCACTCGAATATTCGTATACTTAGAACTTTGAAATATTTCCGCTTTAGCTTTTACTTTAGCTTTTGAATAATTCAAAAGCACACCGTGAATTGAGTGTTTGGAATAAGATAATATTTCACTTAATTTCTAAGAGAAAATAGGATAAATAAATAAATAAATAAAAACGAAAAGATTATAAATCTTACACCATTAGTACTAATTTTGAATCGATTATGTATAAAAAACCAATGTAAAAATAATATAATTACATCCATTTTCTCTTGGACAAGATGACTAAAAGTCTGGTATGTTATTTCAAAGAAAGGATATTGTTTTCCTTTCATACTGTTTGTTGTAATAAGACAAAAATAAAAGTATACGTATAATGACGAGAATAATATAGACGAATGTTTTTGATTTATTACGTCGAATAAAATTAACTTATCTATTCTCGCTTTTATACTTTTAAACGATAGACGTATATCTATATATTCTTTCTTGTCCAGGGTGAGCTCTGGAAAAAACAAGGGTGGTAGAAAAGAAACAAAGTGAATAGGATTATAGTTTTTCAACAGTCTTGAGAAAAAATCTTATGAGCGTTTGCCGGAAAGGTTTGTGAAACGCCATTCGGTGCTTTTTAATAGCTTTGTTAATTGAAATTAAAATCTTTCAAAACCTACTAGTATAAATTTAAATATTTACCATCAGATTCAAATAAACATTCATCAAGTTCTGCATATAATTTTGATGGTAATCAATAACATACATATTATCTTTATCATTATTTTCTTCTCGAAATTTTTCTCTTGTTGAAAAAAGTTCATCATCACTTTCACTTAATTCACTAAATACAGCAACACGATTTGAATATGATAGCTATATTCTACATTCATCAAAATAAAAACGAAATCATTGTATAAATAAAACAATAATTTTTTTTTCGAATTTTCTGTTCAAAATTTTAATATACCGTTTGAATCAAATATTTGTATACGATTAGTATTTGTATCAGCAATAATAATATCATTTTTGGCATTAACGACAACACTTTATAATCTAGTAAATTATACTTTAAGAACACCAAATTCATCAAGTTTTTGAAGATATATCGTTTTATGTGGTTTTGATAATGAACTGTTTGGACGAAATGGTAATAAAAGATGAAGTACTAATGAATAACCATCAAGTGTATCAGCAAGACCAACAATAGAATCTTGTTCATTGAGATTTCTACAACCATTACTTGATATTAATGAATTTAAAAGCTCTTTTTTGAGATGTTGTTTGTGTTGGTAATTAAGATCTGTTTGATCAGAATTCATATGAATTTGTATCAATATCATTTGATGATAAACAAAAATTCATTCGTGGTGATATTGATGAGCAATTGTTTCATAATACATCTAAAATAAATCATTTTTATTTTTCTCGTTTAAATGATCAATTCTTAAATGAAAATCTTTTTTTTACCTGATCGTTTTTGTATAAATAGATTTAAAAAACAAAACTCTCGTTTTACTAAGAATAAGATTGATCATGATAAAAAACAAGTATTGATGAAATATTATCTTCTTGTTTTGGTATCATTGGTGGTTTATTTAGTGTTGTAGTATCATCAATTCATGTTTTAAATGTCGATTAAAATTTGAATTAACAATATTTAAAATTTCTTCTAAACGAGATAATTCATCATGAGGATACACATAATCACGATATAAATGTGGTACTGATAATAACATATCTGTTTTTTTAATTTTTCAAATGTTGATAATTTAAATTGATTTATTTCACCAGTTAATTCAGCACAAACAGCATCAATTTCAATTAATTTATCTGCAGCAGCATGTTCAATTGATGCTATTGTTCGACCTAAAAATAAAAATAATTTTTTTTTCATTGTAAATAAAAACGAATTCGAATAAATTCTACGTTTCTATGTTTCAACAAACTGTTGTGCACATTGTTTAGTTCCATCAACCGACATTGTTTCAAGTCTTGCACGAATTTGATTTACACGATCAATGAGGATATCAAAATGAGGTTCAATTTCAATTTTATGATGTTCATTTCAATGTTATAAACAAACTCTTCGTTGACATGCTGGACATCGACCATGTGCAGCAGTAGGATGACAACCTCTCTGATATTCTTTTTCATCCACATTATGACGACATTCTGATGAATGATCCATTTAGTTTTATCTGAAAATTAAAATTGTTTTTTTTAGATTATCAATTTTAATTGGTTTCATCAAATTTAATTAGAAATTTAGAATAGAATCATTCTCTTTATTAAAAGCACTTCTTTGTTTTTTTGTTCATTAATAAATTAATTTTATTCTATAAAACCTAATCATCAAATCCAGTTTTATGTTTTATATTAGATAAACTGATTTAATTGTTTCTCTGTATATTAAATAATTTGTTTGAGAAAATAAAATCATTATGCTGATGTCTGTGCATATGTGTATGTGCGTAAGTCCAATAACTTTTATTGAGACGAACACAGCAGGAGAAAAGAAAAAAAAAGATAGAACGAAACAACACTTAACAATAACAACGAGGAAGGGAAGACAGAATATATACATCAAGAAATATATATACATATATACACTATAATATTCCTTGTGATTAACAATCACGCGCGGACAGAATGATGTCCGAACTAAAAAATGAAAGAAGAAAAGAGAAAGTAGGTCATATTGGAGAATATAGAGAAAGAAATGAATGGAAAAACTATAACATCAATACACTATTGAAAATTGAAGATAAATATTTTGTGTTTTTTGAATTGTTGATCATCTTTGCAACAAAAATAACGCATGTTGATATGTTTTAGTTTAATAATTTGTATATTATACTTTAAAAACAAATAAACAGCAAATAAAGTTTTTTTTTCTTTTTCGATAGACAAAACAAAATATAAATATTTTTTTCTTAGACAACACAAAAAAGCAAATAAATAAAATCTTTAAGTGACTAAAAATTAGAAATTAAAATAACTTTTTATTTAATCTAAATGGAAGATTTTTTTTCTCGTTTGTCCATTAAAATTAAAAAATAATAAAATAAACATCTAAATTATTTACAAAATCTATGTATATTTACAGTAAATAAAGCAAATATATACGTAAATGATTAGAATAAAAAATATGAATATTATATAAGTTTCTTAATTACAAAATATAAAGCAAAAATAGATCTTACTGAGAAAAGAAAATATATATATCGAGACTATATATATAGATATATATAATATTATTTAATGTTACAATTATAAATACCCAATATTTATTTTATTTCATTGCATTCATTTAAATCTAATTGAACAAAATCATCTTGAATAAAATTATTTGGAATTATTTCAATATCATCACTAATTTGTTCATCTTTATTTTCAATAGATTTTATTTGATTTTCATTTGAATTATAATATTTTTCTTTTTCAATATCAGTTGGTTGATTTATCATTAATTCAGGTAAATTTATTGAATACTGTTTAGCATTTTAACAAAAATTTTTTCGTGATAATGAACAAAGTTTTCATACAACATCAATCTATAAGTAAAAAAAAATAATTTAAAAGAATTAAATAAAATAAAAAAAAAACAAACTTGATGAGGTGTTCGAATTTTTGCTAGAACACGATGAAAATGAATTGATTGTCAATCAGCGCATGATTCACATAAATCATAATCAAAACAATCAAGACATTTATAACGAATACCAGTTATTGGAGAACGATTACAACCTATTTTTATTTATTTTATATTAAATTTAGAAAAAACAAACAAATAAACCATCGTAAATAACACCAACATGTTATGGTGGAAGATATTTTAATGAAACTCCACCTTCTTTTATAAATTTAACAAAAACACGAAATAATTGTTGACGTGATGCTTGATCACGTGCAGCTTGATTTATTTCATCAGACGATGTTACTAATACAAGACCACGAATATCATCTGAAATTCAAAATTATGATTTTTTTTCTTTTAATTTATTTCATTTTTTTTACCTTCATATTGAAATTCAACATGAGTGACATTTGAATCAGATGTTAATTCAGGAAATAATCGTGAAAGTTTTCCACGTAAAATTGATAAAACATCAGTTAAATGTGTTAAAACAGGAATACCTATTCGATGATATTCTGTTGTTCCATATAATTTTTCAATACATAATTTAACTTCTGCCATTGAATGTTATTTTGACTATATTTTCTGAAATGAAAAAAAAAAATAATAATAAACACCGAAACTCAGACTCATTTTTTTTTATTAATTAAAAAAAAAGAAAATGCTATTAGAGAATAACAAATAAATACAAGAAAGAAAAAAAAACGAATATTATCAAGTAGATACAAAAAGTGACGATGGTGACTGACGAGACTGACATGATGATGAACCAACACGTGCGGTTCCATGTTCATTGTACATTAAACATAAATAACCTAAAATTTAATTTAAATTATTTTTTATAATTAAAAATAAAATATATTCATTTAAATAAACCATTCGAATTTTCCACTGTTTTTGCATTATTATTCATAATACTGTTAACTATTTGTGTTGCATGGATTCTAGTTGAACGCAATCGTCGTTGAATATCTCCAAATTATCAATAAATGGTGTCTAAATTTACTATTTTATTTTTATTTTTTATTAAAATATTTAATCAACAAACTTCTTTTTTTTTATTAACACATCGTTGTGATTGTTGATTACTCTCTTCATTACTACTTTGTCTCGAATATATTAAAGAAAACAATTTATAATTGAATCAAATATTATTTTTAACAAAGCATAAAAAAACAGAAAGCAGGGTGATAGCCATATGTCTACCTGACATTAGAAAGCATGTTCGGATCAGAATTAATCAATTCATTTATTATATTGACAAATTTTATGTAAGACTACAATAAGGACATAATAATTTGAATATTAAGTACTTTATCTATTCGATTTGAGGCTGTTCATAAATGACGTCATCATGGGGGAGGCGGAGGGGAAGGGGGTTGCTAAAAAAGTGACAAGTGACGACGGCAAGGTGAGAGGGGATCTGAAGATATGGTGACATCATCACTAAAAAAAAATTTCGAAATTTTTGCGGACTACTTATATAAATGAAAGTAGTGATACGGAAACAGCTTTTGGCTGTTCTTATATGTTGTTATTCACCTTTTAGTTTCTTAATAAGTTGAAGAATCTAAATAACTAGTAATGCTACAAAGCTCAGACATTACTTAGGGTGTACCAAAAGTTCGTGGCCCCGCGTTTAAAGGACCTTGTCGAATAAGATGACCCATTCAAAAATAAGAAATAAATATATCACGTTGTAGAGCTTTTCGAGGCGCATCGAATGGTATATAGTAAATTCCGTTTTCATAGAACTTTGAAGGACTTAGAGTCAATTTACTGACAAACAACTACACATCTTTATCCATTCTTATCTGCATCTATACCCAAGTGCGATAACTTAATGATTATTGTGGTTCTTTTTGATAACTGAAAAAATTTGTAAAATACTGTTTCTTGCATGCGGTTTTGTAGAGTTTTTGATGGGCTACAACCTCATATAAGTACCATCTCTGGTCATCTGGTGAATGTGGATGTGCGTATGGATGGGTAAATATGTGTAGTTGTTTGTCAGTAAATTGACTCTAAGTCCTTCAAAGTTCTATGAAAACGGAATCTACTATATACCATTCGATACGCCTCGAAAAGCTCTACAACGTGATATACTTATTTCTTATTTTCGAATAGGTCATCTTATTTGACAAGGTCCTTTAAACGCTGGACCACGAACTTTTGGTACGCCCTAAGTATTTGTTGGTTTTGGTAAATCAAAACATTCATATAAAAATGTAATTGCTTGTCCAACAACAATTGAAATATCAGAAGGTGTTTTTGTATATTGAAGATTGCTTTTAACAGTCAAATTAATATTTACTTCAGCTTTACTAGCTTTATTTTTAAGTTGTAATGTATAACGTGTTTGATTATAACCATCAGTTTTAACAATTTTAAATGATTCTTTATTATTTTCTTTATCTAATGTGAAGATATAATTTGGATTTTCATTTAATTTGAGTTCTTTACCATTTTAAAGCCATGTTACATCAACTTGTGGACGATCTTCTATTTCGAATTGATATTCAATTTCATCACCACGTTAGAATATTGTATCATCCATTGTTGCTGGTGATATACGTGGTGGAACTGAATAAAAACAAAAATTGTTAAAAATAAATCCAAGAAAAAAAAAACAATTCAATTTATTTAAACATGCAAGTTCAGCTTTACTAGTAACTTCACCAAATTCATTATATATTCGAACTTAATATTCATCTTCATCTTTAATTCGTACAGTATGAATAATTAATTGACAATGTTGATCATTTGACCAAGTATATTTATCATTTAATTCTATTGATTTTTCACTTCCGCGTGCCCATATTATTTCTGGAGCTAGATAACCTTGAATATCAACAGAAAATGTTACATCTTGTCCACGTAATATTTCAAGATCTTTTAATTGTGAGTTTAATGTTGGTGCTATTGTTATATTTAATTGAAGTGGATGTTCAATTGTACCAATAGCATTTTCTGCACGACAAATTATTGTACCCATATGTTTAATTGAATCAGCTTGAGCAATACGAAGTGTATAAAGACCTTTATCAGTCTTGTGCTTGAATTTCAACACCTTCTTTAACATTCAGTGGTTTACCATCTTTTAACCAAGAAACTTTTGCATTTGGATATGCATCAATTTCGCATTCAAAAACTGCTTTTGATTTATCAGAAATTGTTAAATCTTGTGGAATATGTAAGATTTCAGGAGATTCTATAGAAAAAAGAATGAAGAAATGGAAGATTTATCAATGAAGAAAAGGTTTACTTGAAACAGCTACTTTACATTTTTTACTTTTAGCCATTTCACCTGTATATTGAACAGTTGCTGTATACTCACCTTGATGATTCGATTGCATACGAAGTATTGTAGCTGTAAATGTTTGACCATCTTCAGCTTGTTTTAATTCAATTTGACGTCCTTGCAGCAACGAGTTCTTCAACACCACGGAAGAATTTAAGTGTTGGTTTTGGATTACCAGTTGCTTCAATAGTTAATATCATTGGTTGACCTTTTGTAGCATTAATAGCTGGTTCAAGATCACGAATAATTGTTGGTTTGATTTCTAAATAAAAATGTAATAAAAATGTAATAAAAATTCATATGAAAGTGGGATGTTTAATACCTTTAACATCTAAATTAATCTTTTGTTCAACCGAACCGACAATATTTGTTGCTTTGGCAATATAACCACATTTGTCAGTTGATGCTGTTGAATTAAATACTAAGGCAGCAAGACCATTTTCATCATTTGCAACTTTGACATTTTCATCCAATGGTTGACCATCTGCTCGTGCCCATGTGATGTCAGGTAAAAGTTGTCCAGCAAATTGTACTTGAAGACGAGCTGATTGACCAATTTGTACTTGGACATCAGTCGGTTTTCCAACTATGGTTGGTTTTGTACCAACGTTCAGTTTAGCTGATTGTCCACCTTTATCAATGCCGTTATCAATTTGAGCACGATAAGTACTGATATCACTATTATCACATTTATTTACGGTTAATGTTTAACCATTTTGCTTAGCTTCAATTTTATGTTTAACTGAATTTTTTAATTCAGTATCGTTCATAAACCTAGTAAAATATATTCATCAGTATAAAGATATATTTTAGTAGTAAAAAATCTGAACATACCATGTTACTTGAGGTGCAGAGAAAGCGTCACACACAAAGGAGAATGTGCCGCTCTGTTCCATAAGCATATTGATATTAGTGAGTGGTTGAACAATATTAAGTGGTGCTAAAATGACAGAAAAAGAAGTTACGATTTTTATTCCTTCAAAAATGCTAGAGCCATCTTTCACTTATACAAAAATTTATCAATCTCCTTTTTTTACCTGTGACATTTAATGTTACAGTGATTTCTTCAGCTGTTGTTTTGTTCTTCGCGGTCAATTTGTATACATCTTGGTGTCCAGGTTTCACTTCAGGTACTGAATATATATGTCTTGTACCTTCAACACTTGCGAATTTCACTTCTTTGTCATCTTTTGTTAATTTTATTAATAGTTGTAACATTATATATTAATTCAAAAATCGATACATATGTTGCTGAATCTCTTAATGTACGTAGAAGAAGCTCTATCGTGTTTCACATGTTTTAATCCCGCAGGGATTGCGCTAA
>JAJEKB010021158.1:1919781-1935885 GCA_022393335.1 Macrotrachela quadricornifera
TCCAAAAGCTTGTCTCTTACGAAAATAGCATAGACCACATTCTAGGCCCCAAAACACAGTTTTGAGCCTCCTGAGGATAAAGAAAGTGCCGAAAACCAGTGAAAAATATACTGCACAACGCAGAATTTTGAGCTCTATTCGAATCTAAGCCTTTCGTCTGGAGAAAAAATTACGACATAAAAATTAATTGGAGATTACGGGCCCAAAAATGGTCTATTTTTATCATCATGTTAGTATTAATTGTAATTGATCCTGAAGGAAGCCGTGACACATCGTTAAATTTGGTCCATTAGGGCAACTTTTTAAGGCCTATCCAACGGTGGCCCGAAAGGAACTGAAAAATGTGTGCATCAGGATCAAAAGTCCGAAATATCATCTAATTTTCCGAATTTTCAGTAATTTTCTTCATATTCACTGGGCTTGACGGAGAAAGATGCCATGACACATCGTCAAATTCGGTCTACTAGGGCAACTTTTTAAGGTCTATCCAACAGTGATCGGAACGCAATCGAAAACTGAGTGTGTGAAGATTGAAAATATGGAAAAATGAGCAATTTTCGTACCTTTGATCGTGTCAGTCGTTTACTCCTCGATTTTCTTCTGAAGCAAGATCTGTCACAGCTTGAAACTTGGGGAGAATGGATGATCGTTTAGCTCCATGCGATAATCCAATCAAAAAGAACAGAGAATATGATCATCAGGGTCTAAAAATGGATATATGAACGCATTTTTGCTTGTTTTCGCTGAACATTCTCAATCAACTCTGACACCGATGTCAGATGTTGGTCAACATGACCTTGATCGTGCAATGGATCTGAAAGAGGATATAATAACAATACATCAGTGTTACTGATATCACGGTTCTCGTGGTTTATTTTTTGATTGAGAAAATATCACAGGGTGGACTTTTCGCGTTTCGTCATCCATAGATAATACGAACGAAGTGCGCATAAGGGTGTGGGATATATATCGTTTTTTTTATTTATTCTGTTCTGTGTATAACACTGGTATTTTTTTCGTTGTTTTGCGTTCTGTGCATAACGTTGGGTATTTCTTTGCTTTATCTTGTGCTATAGGGAGTGAGCAAGGAAGAAGTGAGAAGCGGATAACACTCACAGCACATATCACAATAACAAGATATTTCTCATATTTGTCAGCAGAAAATCTTCAAAGTGCTTTTAATTACTATCTGGGTGGTGAGTTTATGAATAATCTCTTATCGTTTACATGTACAGCGTTCAGAAACTTAGGATTTTCCTTCTAACAACGATTTGGCTTCGACGATGTCATACCACGATCGTTGTGGCTTATGTGACACGACATTCCGATCTAGGCGGTCGCATGCACTAAAGAATTTCGATAAACTATCCCAAGCTGTCAATGAACTTCATCAGCTTTTATATTCACGTTCGATTAACGAGGACATTGTCATTTGTGATGTATGCCGGCAAAAGCACGAAAGAAGATTGAGATCCATGAGCAATTCCATTACAATAATGGAACAGGTGACGAATGTTGAGTTGGCAGATGTTCAAATGGAAGTAGAACAAATCGATGAGCCAACTGAAACTACTGTGGCAACTGTAATCGACGTTGGTGTTAATTGTTCTATCCTGAAACCAGACATTGTCTCTCTGCCTCTTCGGTGCTCTATCGTCTCACACAAATATTGCGCTGTATGTCGGGAAGCTTTCGGTCCAACATCTTCGGTTATTATTTCAGAGCAAGTCAGGGTCAACGTGCTTATTCACCATTTCATATACCTTCGACCGGGTGCACGCTGCTGTAGTGAGCACTTAGATGGCGAGAATTTGAAACCACGTGCTTTGGAAAAGATCATACACGAGTATCCTCTGATTTCATCAATCTCAGTCGATGATGTCATGGGCTTGGTTAGTGAACTAGGCTTATATCTGAGAAAAGCGACGAGTGGCTTACATATCGGTAGTGATTCATCTCTTGACTTGGATAATTCTTTTCGTTATTCGAATGACGACTATTGGGTGCTCACCGGAATTTATAAGTCCGATTTTGATAGCCTATGCCGACAAGTTCGAATGCGTGGTACAGAGAACTGATCCATTCGAATGGCAATTGGTTGTCTGTTGGTCAAATTACGACTTGGGCTGAGTAACCAAGTGCTTACTACTTTGTTTTCTTTTCGGGACAAGCGAACAGCGGGTCACATCATTGAGAGTGCTCGAGAGGCACTTGTTAAAGAGTTTGTGCCTCGTCATATAGGTTTCAACCATATCAGTCGAGAGGCCATTATTGAATATCACACGAGACCCCTGGCCAAACAACTTCTGGCAAATGGAAAAGATACAGCGATTATTGTGTTGGATAGCACTTATCTTTACCTACAGAAGAGCGCAAATAATTTATTACAACGAAAATTATTTAGTTTGCATAAGAATAGACCTTTGCTGAAACCTATGATGGTAGTTGCAACAGATGGTTATATTATTTCGACCATTGGTCCCTACTACTCCAACTGGCATAATAATGATGCTAATATAACAAATCACTTACTACGGATAAATGAAGAAGAAATTTTAGACTGGTTGAAACCAGGCGATACTTTCGTGGTAGATAGAGGATTTAGAGATGTTCTGGACTTTGTACAATCATTGGGTTTCAACGTATATATGCCACTGTTTCTGCCACGATCACAAAAGAAATATATGGTGAGTATTGTATTTTATGCTATTTTCTTACTCGCACAAACTTATGGTTTCCTTGGTTCTCTGGAATTTCGCCAACGAAATTTCGACAATACTGCCAAATCTAAAAACCTGTCTAGTACCCTCATCATCATTTTGACCCCTCACGTCTTCACGCTCGCCCTCATCCTCACACTCTAGATAATAAATCACTGCATGAAGCTTTTGATTGTCATACTTCAGAAAAGGTTTAGGCCGTTTTCGAAATTTCTCAGTATTGTCGAAATTCCGTTGGCGAAATTCCGGCTTACCGTTTCTTTTGCTATTAGACGGCCGAGGCCAACAGCAATCGCTTTGTAACCAAAGTCCGGTGGGTCGTAGAGGCAGTAAATGGGCGAATAAAACAATATCGTTATCTTGATAAGGTCATCCCCAATACTGCTCTACCATACATTCATGATTATCTACGTATTGTGTGTGGCCTCATTAACGCATTTCGCCCGCCTTTCGTCCAAGATACCAGTAATGACGAATATATTGCCAAGGTTATGATCGATCGCAAAGACAAAAAGAATATGTTGGAGGAGAAGCTAATCGATGGAAACTTCCTGAAATTGAAACATTGGAATAGGATTGAAGCTGCCTCAGCGGCTTCCGATTTTCCTTCGCTCTCTCAAGAAGAGTTGGAGCACATTACCCTTGGCGTTTTTCAGCTGAAGCAAGCCGTTTCATATGCAAACGAACATGTCAACAACAAGGGCGAATACGAAGTTTTCGTCTCAACAGAGAATAAAGCACTGCTGATGGTCCGTATTCAATCGAAACATTCTACTCGAAAGGCATATTATGCTATTATTCAATACAATAATAGCACTGCTCTTCAATGGTGTTGTCAATGTCCGAACGAAAACAATACAATTGGTTGCTGTAGTCATGCGGCATCGATCCTCTGGTATTTGGGTCTGGCGCGCCACGATTCAGCTAAATTAAGATCTGTGTCAAATAGATACATGGACGTTTTTAAAGATGCATTGACTGCTCCATCGAGTGACGAAGAAACTCTGTACGAACTTGCTGACTGATTAGAGATGGCTCGATACTTAGCTCTGCTCAGCGTTATGTTCGTATAAATCCGCATTGTCAACAGTTCAAAGGCAAGGCGGAAACAGTAGATTTTGTATTTTTCGATACTTCTGGATTTTTTGGACACCGATCGAAAAAACTTCGCTGTTTCCCTCTTGGTTCAACGACCTTTTTCATCATTGTAGTGATATTTTCAGTCTATACTCTAGGTGTATTCTGTGTTGATAAAAATCCTTATTCTTCTCTTATTTGTTGCTGTCTCATTCGACTATCGTAGTAGTTTCCAAAAAGTACTCAGTAGCTTCATCAAACGCACAAAAAAAACCGAAATACTGAGAAGGCACAAATCGCTTCCTTCACCGCCAAGCGTAGTAAATATGAGGAAAATTACTGAAAATACGGAAAATTAGACGATATTTCGAACTTTTGACCCTGACGCACACATTTTTCGGTTCCTTTCAGGCCACCGTTGGATAGGCCTTAAAAATTTGCCCTAATGGGCCAAATTTGACGATGTGTCACGGCTTCCTTCAGGATCAATTACAATTAATACTAACATGATGATAAAAATAGACCATTTTTGGGCCCGTAATCTCCAGTTAATTTTTATGTCGTAATTTTTTCTCCAGGCGAAAGGCTTAGATTCGAATAGAGCTCAAAATTCTGCGTTGTGCAGTATATTTTTCACTGATCTTCGGCACTTTCTTTATCCTGAGGAGGCTCAAAATTGTGTTTTAGGGCCTAGAATGTGGTCTATGCTATTTTCGTAAGAGACAAGCTTTTGGAGTTCTTATTGTGATATTCGAAATCAGCACCCGCCCTCCTCCTTAGCAATGGGTACTGTTCAAAATTATGGTGTTACTCCCCTGGAAAAATATTTTTACGCACCTATTACATGCTACTAATAGAATATGTTGGACGGCTAAGCGAAAGAAAAGTCGAGGAAAAAAGAAGAAAGAAAATAGAATAGAAGAACAGAGAAAAATCGAAAATCTTTGTAGAAATGGATGATAATATCACATAACATCAAAGTTAAGTTTCATGCATCGATAGTTCTGCTCGAAATTTCATTAATATAACACTAGTTGAATATTAATCAAGTAGCATAGAAAAATCTTCGCTTCATTTTCTCTATCATTCTATAAAAAAAAAAGAATTTTTTTTCTATCACTTAATAAGGAAATAAGGTACCTCTAACGTTATTCTTGGATACACCTAAGTATTAAAGAATAATGAAATAAAATTTGTATTTGAACTGTTTGATGTATATTGTCCTCTTACAAAATATAGGTTTTAAGATGATCTCTTTCAAGTATTTTTCTTTGCGATGATATGCATCTTAATTTTCAATATAGATTAAATGGATATTTTATTCTTCAAACTATTCTTCTATTTAATTTTTCGAATGGTACTTTTTTTAATGAACAAACAAAACAAATTTATTTCTCATGATAATAATAATATTTGAAAATACAACAATAAATAACATTGATTATTCCGAAAATTTGAGAGTACGCATTATATTTTCAAGTTGACTTTTGCTGATATTGTCAACATAAGATAATGTGAAGCTGAAGTAATAACCATTTTTTGTTGTTTTTATATATTCAGTCTGTTTAATAGTACCTAATTTAAGCACGTTGAATGTCGATTCTTGCATGACAAATCTAATTCCATTGAGATAAACTTCGACACAATCACTATTAGATATGACTGTTATCTGTGAACCTTGAAATAGTTCTTTTGCATAAACAAATGTATCACAATCATTTTCTATATTGATTTCATCAGTCATATTTATAACTAATCCTACAATGTTTGGTTTGGGTAATCCATTTTGTGTACCTGACGAATATTTTATGAAACCAAAAAGAGGTATGAAGTGTTGAATTGATGTTTTGAGTAACTCTTCAATTGAATTGTTACCGTTTGATATAATTGGAATAGCGACATCTTGAAACAACGAAAACATTTCTTCAATACCCATTGAATACCAATCTTGAGGTTTTTCTATCGACAAACCAAAGATAGCATTTTTATAGATATTATCAGTTGTATTTTGAGTATTCCACGACGAAGCATTTAAATTGTTCGAAGAATCTGTCAAAAAGAAATCAGCTATATAAATATGAAATTAGTTCTTCTCTACATGAGAGATATTATGCAATATTTTATTTAGAAAAATTAATTTTCTTGGAACTGAAATCAATCAACATTTGTTTATCATTAAAAAGCGGTATCCTCAAAAACATTACAGATATTCAACAGACAAGAATTGAATATGCGAGTTTTTAAGAATCAAATTTAGATCATAAATATTAAATAATTGTTCTTATTTCACCCAAAAACTTTTTATATCTCTCTTTCATAAATGATCATGCTGGCAAAGAACACAACGATTTTCTTTATAAGAAATTTATTTCTTCGAATGTGCTATTATAAATACATTCGTTCAGGCATTAAAGAACGATATATCTATATCATAGCTGACTTACATGTAGGATTGGAAATAGCAAGCCGTATCAATAAAACAATAGCCAACAATTTGAACCAATGAGATGCCATGAATCAGACAAGTTTATGACTATTCGATTAATATGGTTGTCGTTGTATATTCAATTGAACGAATGAGTGTGTATTTATATATCTTCTGTTGCATATAATTAGACCATTTGTCATAGAAAATTTGTAAGTTGATAAATTTTCGTCAAAGCGAATTAGTTACATCGACAATTAGTCACAGTATTATTGTTCAATTATTGAACTAGAGATGTGTATGTATTTTTTCTTTACACCAAATAATTTATGAACTTAAGCGATGTTGAATAGCCACTGTTGTTAAAAATATTGATTGTCATAAATGAAAGCTTTGTTTTTTGAAAAACTCTAAATTTATCGAATAACGATGATATACAATCGGTTGATGGAAATAAAAAAAAATAGATAAAAAATTCTTTATTATAATAGTATAATTATACAGAATCTTACAAAAAATTTTTTTCTCAAAATCGAGAATTCATTAGTATTCAAATTTTCAAAGGTATTAAACTTGATTTCTTTACATTAGAGTGAAGATATGCTTAACAAATTGAATATTTATATGGAAATTGTTCTCTTGTCACATATATTCTTAAATTAAAATGCTTATCTATTGTATTAATGGAATAATATTTCAATGAATATTTGTTGTTATCTCAACTTTTATCTCTTAAATTGATCTTTTTAATATGAAAATCAAGTTTTAAGATGTATTTTCATATATGATAAGGAAAACTAGAAATCAATCGAATAATCATTTGATAATTTACTTCAATTAATTAATTTTGAGATTTATCAAAAGAGAAGAAAATCATTTCTTAATGAATCCTCAACGTTTCGGTATCAAAATAAAGACCAAAATTAGTGTGAAAACTAACATTTGTTAGAATGAAAACAAAGCAATAAGACACTGTGAAAAGGAAAGATTTTGATAGAATATACAGGGCGTAATATAATCATAACGTTCCGCTCAAAAAAATTTTATTATATTGGGTTGGCAAGAAAGTTTTGTCGCTTTTTTAAAATTTTCATAGAACGTTCGAGAATGACCTGGAAGTTTCTATATCAAGGATATATAAAGGAAGTGTGAATACCTATCGAACGATATAACAGTTATCGATACGAATGTGGATCGTGAAACAGAAATGAATCTCTTTCAAAGAGAGATTTGAGTGCTTTTACTTCATAAGTTTCTTCTGAGTCATAAAACATCGGAAGCAACAAATAACATATGCCGCATAGCGTTGGTTCAATCAGTTCAACAATGAGAAGTTTGAATCGGACGATTCATCTCGCTCTAGAAGACCAGTTCAAGTGGATTTAGATCGATTAAAACAGCTCATTGAAGACGATCCTTGGTTGACGACACGCTGTTCAGCAGAGCAACTTGTATGCTCTCATATCATGGTGGAAAGACGTAGAAATATGGGGTTTGGGTACCCAATGAATTATCGATCCATCAGACTCCATATCAACTTGATGTTTGTATGAATTTACTGACATCTCATCGTAATTACAAATGATTACGCAATCTCATTACTGATGATGACAAATGAGTGCTCTATATTAATTATACGCGCAAGCGTCAATAGCTTAGTGTTGATCAAACCGGTACAGTGGCACTGAAAAACTATCTACATTCGAAAAAAGTGATGTTGAGTGTCTGATGGGATGTTAAAGAAATTATCTATTGAAAGGTGCTACCGAATGGATGCACCGTCACCGTCGATCTCTACTGGCAGCAACTGGATCATGTTTACTTTATACACGATATCGCAAGATCCCACGTTGCAAAGTCGACCCACAAAAAATTATTGAGGCTAGGATGAGTTACCATTCCCCATCCATCTTATTCTTCGAACTTGGCTAACTTTTTCGGCTAAAAGTCTCTAAACTTTTATGAACATGGAAACTTTTCTATACAAGAGCGTCGGCGGCAGGTCGTAGGTAGCGATGGAGCATATATCATTGAAAACTAGTTTGATTTTTGAAAGAAAAAAATAAAATGACAAAACCTTCTTGCCAACCCAATAATTACCTTTATCGGTCAGTTCTTTATGATAATGCTACTTCGAATTCAAATAATCGCTTCTTTCTGCTGTATTTGCACCTTTTGTAATCACAAAAATTGATAAGTGAATATTACAGAAAAAGTAAAGTAGCTGGTTGCTTCAGACACAATTATCAACGTTATTTGATGAAGAGAGAACAAAGGCTTTTTACAGGTTTGATAAGGAGTGCAAAACTGATTTGTGAATAATACGACAAATGATCCGTGGATATACTATCGTCCTGGAATAAAGACATAATGGGTCTTATAGCCTATAGAAGCAGTCTCAGCCTTCAATATGTTTTGGAATGATGTAGAAATTGTAGACAGAGCAATGGATTATATAATACTTACTCGATTAGGAGATTTAGTTATAGCAATTCTGATAGAAACATTAATTTATTATTCTCTCAATTAAATAATCTTCCTAATTTAAATCCCAAATCACTACCAAAATTGGTTCTTGTGATAGGAAAACGTTTAGATCCTTTTGTCCTCTCTTTCATCTACTCATTTAACAAAATCTTCATCATATTTTCTGGTTTACATACAGTTGGTTGTAATTATCAATCTCATTCAGTAAATGGTGGTTTTTGTTCATATGAAATTTATCCAAAATTGAATTACAAATGTTCTTCAGACCAATATTTATCCTCAATTGCAATCATTAGTTTTGCCAACTACTTCACAAATTGACATAACTCATATATCATGGTGAATTTTCTCGTTTAAGGTTCTACCATCTTAGTAAATGTAAACCAATTATTGTTTCATGATCGATGACTAATCATCTGCAAAATCTTCGTCAATTCACTATACCAGAACAAAATGGTTAGGATGATTAGATACGATTTTGTTGAATTGTTCTTCTTTAGTGCATCTCGATTTCTCATGTGATAATGTTATTTACGAAATATTTTCGACTTGATCGTTCAAACAATTTCTTTTTCCACAATGACCGATTCGATTTTCTTCTCTTACTTTTCTAAATCTTTTACAATTCCATTCAACTGCTAGTCGATGTCATGAACATATTGAAACGTTTAGCTTTAGAGAAATTACGCATTGGCTATCCCATCGATACTCATTATTGAAAATATTAGTTTTTCGTATTTATATGCCCGAACATCTGCGTTATTAGGGATGCACCGGTGGCGGTTCACCGCACTACCGGTGCACCGGTAGTACAGTGCACCGGTGGACGGTGCACCGGATAGTACGGTGCACCGATGAGCGGTGCACCGGGTGGTACGCGGTGCACCGGTGGACGGTGCGCCGGGTGGTACGGTGCACCGGTGAACGGTGACACCGTATGGTACGGTGCACCGGTGGTACGGTGAGACTGATGGGCGGTGCACCGTAGTACGGTGGAACGGTGGCAGCGGTGCACCGGTCAATTTTTAGTTAATTACTGCTACAATGTGAAGCAACTCATAATAGATTTTTTTTTTCAAGCTTAGCTTTTTGAGTTGAAGTGACAGAGCAAAGTTCGATTGATTTCATTAATGAATTAAAAAGATTTTCGTATAAATCAAGACAAGTAATATAAATTTAAATAATAACTAAGGATGCACCGACTCCGAGCTTTCCAGGTTCGGTTATTCTCGGTGTCGGGATTCCCGGAAATGGAAGTACTATACTATAGGGATATCCTTGGATCCATAAATACTGTAGTATAGGAATATCCTTGGATCCATAAATACTATAGTATAGGGATATCCTTGGATCCATAAATACTATAGTATAGGGGCACTGTCAGGTCCTCAAGTGCTCTACTGCAGGATGCCCTTGGGTCTTCAATTGCTATATTATGAAGGTAGACTTAAGTCCTCAAGTCCTATACTATGGGGGTACCCTTTGGTCCTCATCTGCTACCTTATAAGGGTACCCTTTGGTCCTCATCTGCTACTTTATAGGGGTACCCTTTGGTCCTAAAGTTAGGGATGGTGCCATATATTTATTCTACTAGTAACTAAGTACGTATCGTAAAGTGCTGGTGGCTGCATTCGCTTTTGTATTAGTCGAGAGATGGCCCAATCAGATGGCAGCAAAATGTAGCTCGCTTATTTTCCGGACAACCGTGGGAGATTCTATGAGGACTTTTGTAGAGCACCCTTGATAACCTCAAATTGGCCCGAAGAACCATATGTTCCGTCTTTATCTTGATGGAGAAAAATCGCCTCGAAATCTGATTGGTTGAAATTGTAACTCGCTTATTTTCCGGATAACCGTGGGAGATTCTATGAGGACTTTTGTAGAGCACCCTTGATAACCTCAAATTGGCCTGAAGAACCATATGTTCTGTCTTTATCTTGATGGAGAAAAATCGCCTCGAAACCTGATTGGCTGATACAAAAGAGTTTCAGCCAATCAGATTTCGAGGCGTGTATTTTCCATGAAGATAAGGACGGAACACAAGGTTGTCCGGGCCAATCTGAGATTACTAAGGGTGCTCTACAAAAGTCCTCATAATATCTCCCACGGTTATCAATTTTGTAAGCAAGTGACAATTTGCTGTCATCTGGTTGACCAGTTTTTTGATTAAGGACCCCCCCTCAGAAAAGTCAATTTTTTGAGAAAAAAATCGATTTTGAGATTTATACGTATTCTGATAGCCCGTGTGATGAACTACAAGTTGGCATGATTTGTTTTGCCAAAATGTGTATGTTGGTCTTTTTTTCTGAGGATGTGCTACTGAGGGATACTGAGAATACAGTGTTAATGATACTTTTCATATTTTTGTTTGATCAATAGAGCTGAAATTTTTATGAGATATAGGACTAATCAAGATCTTTTAGTTCTGAAAGTTTCAGCTCTCCAGCTGTGACCAGCGGTAGAATACATCGATGGAATTGAGATACATCAAAAGATTTTGCTTAGCGATTTTCTCAAAACCATTTTTTTCGATCATACCGGTTACACAGGCAAGGTTTTCTCTATAAGGATATTGGCTAAACACGTCGCCGTCGCATTTAACTTGTAGAGTGCCCCTAGAACCAGATCCTCACGATCTACGATTTTTAAATTTCTCTTTTGTTTAAATAAAAAACTTAGATATTTCATTTTTATTGACACTTTGATTTGGAACATTTTTTGAGAAAGTATTTTTCAAAATCAAACAAAGAGAAATTTAAAAATCGGAGATCGTGAGGATCTGGCTCTAATGGCGCTGTACAAGTTAAATGCGACGTCGACATGCTTAGCCAATATCTTTATAGAGAAAACTTGCCCACGTGGAGTGTACTTTTGACCAATAAATTGACTGTAACTCATTGGTTTCTCAGAGATTTGGTGAGATATTTTAACCAGAGTCTCTCCCAGCCAAGATTAACATCCTCTGAATTTTTGGTTGAAATCGGATGAAAGATAACAGAGCTCGTTTCTGAGGGGGGAGGGGTCTTAACAAAATATAATTGTAAGAGCGTTTTTGAATTTTCAAGCGCCTTTACATTATCACATGTTAGTTATATGAAAACACAAGCCATTGCTGTACTCTGCGTGTGATTATTGCTGTTATCATCAAATTCAGAATTGCATGCCTAATAATTTCATCTTTTTGAACCAACCGGTTGTGGGCTGTTACAATTATCGCATTATATCTGGACCGGTGCATATACGGTGCACCGTATACCGGTGTGCCGGTGGCGGTGCACCGGTGTCACGGTTAAAACGGTGGTGCGGTGCACCGGTGATACGGTGCACCGGTACTACGGTGCACCGGTAGTACGGTGCACCGGTGGTACGGTGCACCGGTAGTACGGTGCACCGGTGGTACGGTGCAACGGTGGTACGGTGCACCGGTGGACGGTGCAACGGTTTATCACCGCCACCGGTGCATCCCTATGCGTTATTCTTCTTCTATAGCTCGCGTCTAATATTTAGTTTGCATGGTTTTATTTACAATAAAGTTTATGTTCCAGAAGTATATCGAAATTGGAAAGTTTTAATAGTGAAATCAGTAGTTTGGGTTTTTTTTTTATTTTTTGATTGTTCTTGTTCTCCTTATTACTAATAAGAACAAATTCAATCAATTCATCTGTTGAAATATTTGAATGATTTTTTGCATTGTTCGATAAAGAAAACATTTTTCTACTCAAATATTTAAAAATATTTATATTTTTGCACAAAATTGCTCTGTGAAAATTAAAATACAACAGAGCTATAAAATATCTGTTTTTCTTATTAGGAATACTCACTGCATGTGTTGTTGATGATCTGATCAATACAGATGATACGCACATAAGACGGCCTGTTCATCTTACCTTTCGTGTTCGATATCACATACTGATGATAAATATTTAATCTCATTCATATCCATAGAGAAATACCTCAACATAACTAGAATACTACTGAGAAACCTTTTTTAAAGCGTCTGAGTGTTCCTGTATACTCTTTCCAAATGACTCCTTTTATTCTTTTATTAAAACACCCAACTAATACCATTCGATGCTTGATTTGTTCAAAGTGATCGGTCGCAACAATAGAGAGAATTGAAAAATAAAATGCATTGATGTGATTCAAGTAGCTGTTCTCACTCTTCTCTCTACTGCAACAGACTGCTGCCATCCAACCCTATGTTAGAGAAAAAGTAAAATGCCAAACATCAAAATTCATTCAACTCAGCAACGCTAAGAGACAGCAGAAACATTGCGAAAAACATGCTTCTATTCCGTTTAAGTGTCGTACATTAGCCTTTTAATGGTTCTATTCACCTAAACAATTATTTTGTTCGTCATTTTTGGCAATGAATTCAAACAACATCCACTTGAGTATATTGTACAGTAGAAAAAAAAACATGGCAAATTTTTACTTTGAATAAATCTTTTATCTGCCATTCAGTTGATGCATGAGCATTTATTGAATCACTTCATCACTGAGGAAAAAAAATTTATTTAGAATCCATCATGCCAACAAGTACCCAATCAATCAATTTGTTTCTTCCTCAACCGCTGGTCATTGAAATATTAATTACAGTCTTATAAAAATCCATGATATTGCTATTTTTTATAATAGAAATTGCATCCGTATCAACAACAGAAAAATGCACCATCAACGATCAATACCAATACAGATTCGCTACCAGAGGTACAATCCGAAATTGTTAGGTAAATAACTATTTGTAGCAGAAACGTCGGCGGATAGATCTGTCATGCGTAATTCTCAAATATATATTTAGAAAAGGTGCTGGCAACGTATGTCAAAGCCCATGGGTCAAGGTATTGATAGCTATGGGACTCATTGCTGTACTCGGAGCAGCCATAGGAGTGCCCATGGCTATACAGTTAACTAAAACAATTACAACAGGTGACTATCATCTAGTGAATATTCTTGTAATCATTGAGGTATCGTTCGACATACTTACATAAAAAACAGATTTTCATATGGGATGATACTTGATAGTATATTACACATACTAAAATAATTTTGACTGAAGAAAGCCGTAAGAATGACTTGGGACTGTATCATTTTGTTGAGGACCACTACAGTGGTATAGTGAGACTCTTTACTTTGACGACAATGTAACTCAATAATTTCTGAGAATCGATAATTAATTTTGTTTCATCATTTTTTTACTTTAATAGCACAACAAACATCAACAGAAAGTAAGTTAGAAAAGTCACAGTTTCGAATAGTATTTTCACTCATTCTATTGATGTGTTTTTCAAGCAATGTCAACAACGAGTATGTATACATTGACTCTTTTCGATAGTTGATGCTTAAGAAACTTATGTTCTAGCTTCAGCGACAACAACCTCAGCGACCAGTAAGACAGCTATCCTTTTTTGGTATAAGAAGAGTTCATATTGAAATCTTCTTTTCTAGCAACTACAACAACGACAACAAGTGAGTATACAGTTTCTATTTTCAAAATGACCTGTGGAGGCTCAAAATTTTGAGCCCATTTCATAAAATATGAGATAGATGATTTAGAGTCTAGGGTTTCACCCTTGAAGAAATGACAGATCAGTTGAAAATCCAATGGATTTGTCCTTTCACGTATGTTCACGGTTATTGTTTACTCAGGATGGTAGACAACAGATATCGAAACAGACTGCTCGGCTCGGTGGCCAAGCCCATTCCGACCTGGCTCAATGAAATATTTTCCTGAACCCGATCTGGGTGGGCTGCCCATTTTTTCTGGGCCAGCCCACCCCGATACTTCATATTGTTTTTTGACGTTTTTTTCGATCACATACGCATTTTATCTGACGGAAACCGCCAAAAATATTTTATTGTAGAAACTGGATTTAAAAATTCAGTCCTATAACTCAAAAATAAATAAGTTTTATTTTGAACGATGAAATGATCATGTATATTTTCATCAAGTTCCTGCCACCAAAGGATTAAACGTCCTACTTTGATTAAGGATAGATAATAGAATACTTTCAGAAAATAAGAAAATCTCTTATGTATTTATTTCAATTTCTTATGCTAAAGGTTTTATTGACGATGACTATATGTGAATTAGAGAACAATAGAAAAATCTGCGACAAATAAATATTCACATACGATGTTCATCAGTTCATTTTTACACTTAAGACATGACAGATTTTTTCTTGCTCATAAATCATCTTTAGCAACCATCTAGCCTGCTATCTGAATATAAAAAACAAAAGAAATATATATTTAGTCAAAAAGACAGTTAAATTGTCATTAATGGATAACTCAATTGAAAAACTAATGCCAGCGAATATCGCATTACATAAAATAAATTTTATTGTGACTTTGACAATATACAGTTTATGACAGACTCGGAATATCAGCGATTTTAGCGATACTGATTACAACTTACTAGATATACAAACATTTACGCGGCAACCCCATGAATTCTTTGTTTTGACCACTTTCTGTATGGATAATCAGCTACGAAAGGAAGAAATACTGATTTGAAAATGAAAATAAAACTATTTTTCTCCTAGTTGTTCAGTTTTATCATTTGAATCTAAAGCTACATTCTAATCAGTCCATAGATATTTTGCTTGAATCAAAAGCTCAATGTTGTCCTGTGGCTACAGTCCGAGAATATTTGTCACAGCGCTTCGATCACTACATAATACTTAACCCGTTTGACTCAAATCTCATTTGATGTGATGTGTTCTACTCGAAATCAGTAGGTGATGCCCGTTAGAAATGTTTCATTTCCTGTACAGTTAGTATTAAGTATGAAACGGAGAATGTGGAGAATACATCAATCGACCGAATTACGAAAGGAGACATGCGAACAGAGAAGGAAAACATATGGGCGAGTATGATTCTACATAACGGACGTGAAAAGTAGATTTGGTGATTACTAACGCGAACATTTCAATATCTTGTGCATCACAAAATTAAATTCTCTATCTAACTAATTTAATTTTGGCTTTTGACTAGCAACAACTACAAGTACCACAGCTACAACATGTAAGTTTAGTTTTCTGATGATAATACATGTTTATTTCAATGAAAAATTGTAGCAACAAGTACTTCTACCACATCCACCAGTAAGTTATTCAGTAGCTGTGTAGGTAGACTAAGGTTATGCTTGTGTTCTTGATTAGCTACTTCAACAACAACCACAAGCGTTACCACAACAAGTCAGTGTTCATTGGCGGCCTATATTTGATTATAATAATACAATTGGGTATTAATTCTAGCTACAACAACGACTACTACAACAAGTACGACCACAACTACAACAACAAGTACGACTACAACTACGACAACAAGTACGACCACAACTACAACAACAAGTACGACCACAACTTCGACAACAAGTACGACCACAACTTC
>JAJEKB010021158.1:1954741-1986466 GCA_022393335.1 Macrotrachela quadricornifera
ACACCCTGTAGATGTGCAAGTATTCGTTAATAAACCACACACATCCTCACTCTTCTAATTTGTCATGTTATGTTGATGGAAATACGAAAAACTAATTTATTGCATGATTTTATAATCCTGAAATACGACTACCTGACAAAATTGACTGATCAACCATTTCGATTTCCATATGCTCAACTAATGCTATGAGGATTGAGACTAAACCTATCAGTTCTTACAAATAGAATCAAATTACTAATCGACTTGAGCCTCTCTATGTGACCATATGGTTACCGAACAATTTCATAGAGAATCCTCAGAATCCTTAGAAATCCCAAAGAATCATCGGAGTTCTATGGAATCCAAGACACCGGATTTCGCTCTTTCCTCCTTGAAGATAGCAATTAAATATTGACGAATTATTTTCGAGTTATTTTTTTAGAGAAATGCGCTTTTTTTCTTGATAACATATTTTATTATTGATTGATACAATTTTATTTTATTATGAAGAAAAATAAACATAAGAGGACGAAAAGAATAGAATAAAACAGCAATTTATGATTGTTTGTTAAAGTTCAGAAATTGATCTATGACTACATTAAATATAGATAATTGGAGAATAAAATCTTGTTTAAAATTGAATTAAACAATACCATAGAAAGAAAGAAAAAGTATTGGACTCTACATCTTTTTTTATTTTTAGTTTATTGATTGATGATATATCTTTAAGATAAGGTGACTTCACAGTCGATATCTAAATTTTGGATGCTAAAAATAAATAATATAGATTGGAAAAATTTGTTGGAAAGAAGAAGGTTAATTTACCCAATCACATGGTTCTTTAATTATTGCATCTTGCTTAAATATTTTTCCCGATAAATGTTCTCGTCGATAATTTTCTTTTGCTAAATAAAATCGTAGAAGAAGAGTAATTATTAAAGTAGTGATCAAAACTGCAATAGAAACAATATATCCCCGACGATATGTTGGTTTATCAATTTCACGAAATATCTTAAATAATAAAAAATTCTAATGATAAAAATAAAATGAAACAAAACTAACTTCAGGTGCAACAATGCCTCCAATTTGTCCAAGACTCATAGCAAAACCAATAGCAATTGCTCTTTTAGTGTAACCTCCAACATTATTCGTTATCCAAGATAAGATGATAGGTAGAGCAGCAAAAATACCACTGCAAGCAAGACAAGCACTCAAATACAAAGCCACTTTGCCATGTCCTTCTAGTATCGACATTAGAACAAAACCCATTAAAGCAACGGACAAAGAAAAAATAAGATGAAATCCGAATTCATAACGACGGGATAATGACGAACCGACGACCAAACAACTTAAACATCCAATAGCATATGGAAGAACTAACATTAAATGAACTTCTCCTTGTACGATATTCATCGATTCAATTATTGTTGGAAGAAAATTCACCAGAGATTTGATAAGAGTCGAAATACCAAGAACAATCAAACCATAAAAATAAACTTGACAGTCAATAAAAGCATAATACACTTGTGTCCATGAGATCCATCTCTTCGACATTGCTTCAGAGTTCGTCACGCCTGCATCTTCTTGAAGAATTGTTTCATACATCGCTTTCTCGGTATTAGTCAACCCTAAATATGAAAACAATTAACAAAACATATTTTACATCATCTCTATTATTACATTGAACTGTATCCGGTACGTTGCTAATGAAGAGATAAGTGACAATACCGATCGGGATGATTGGTAATCCTTCGATCAAGAATAACCATTGCCAATCATGCAGACCACGAATACCTTCCATATAAATCATCGCATTAGCCTACAAATAATTTCAATTTTTCAAAAAATTAATTATCTCTTTGTTTTTATCATAAAATGGATAATATCTCTATATAAGATTTCCATTTTTAAAATCATTTCGATTTAATAGTATAACACAATTATCAAAGAAAACTCACTAGAATTGCACCAAGAGCACATGAAGCAGTGACAGCAGAAAAAAAGATGACAATTCTCATTATTTGTTCTCTTCTTGGAAACCAATAAGATAGATAAATGACCGTACCCGCAAAGAAACCGGCTTGTGTCATACCCTCAAACAAAACATTCTTTCATTGATTATCAATATTTTAGATTAAAATTATTTACAAGAAGAAAACGAACAGCAATTAATTGTTTTGCATTTTGTACAAAACTCATTCCAACAAGAATTGATCCCCATAATATCATTGACAATGATAAATAACAAGATGGACCCAAAAATCGAAAAAGTATTATACTTGGAATCTCGAAGATTAACTAAAATATAAAAGATTTTAACCTATTGAAATAAATAAATAAATAAATTGTTCTTACACAACTGCAATAAAATATTGAAAAAGCCCAATTCATTTCTGATGTTGATATGTTTATATCCGTTTGAATACCCATCAATTTAGCGTGACCTAACAAAATATATTCATTAATAAGCCATTTTCATTGAAGAATACTCACCGATGCTAACCCGATTAATGTAACAAATCATTTCAAGGAAAACCAGAAACCACATTAGCCGTTTAGTCACCTTTGATATGATACATCTCATAGCTATCGGTGAATATGGTTGATTGTTATTCCGATCAACAATTGGAACAAAGACAATCGATGCTGGTTCATTCATTTATGTTTGTTTCACACTTTCTCACTATTTACTTGTTTTATATACTGGATGTTACGAAAATTTTATAACACTTCGTATTTTACATATATCTTGAATTGAGAAAATTATAAAATCTTTGTTTTCTTCAAAAGCTTTGCCATGAAAAGCTCTGCAAAACTTATATAATGAAATTTATATTAATTGGTTCTATTGGTTTTCTAATACTCAATATGAACAACCTATATGGTTTGGTTATTTCCTAGCATAATAAAAATGTTTCAAACACTTTTCTTTTGCATATATCTCGGCTAGAGAGAATAATACCATTTTTATTGGGTTTTTCTTTTGAAATGATGCATTATGAGAATCTCTAGTAAAAACTATATAAAAAAATCGTCCAAATCTTTTTATTATAATCAATAGATTGTGAAATAGTACCATCATGTGGATTGTTCGTATTCAGTATGATAAAATCATCAGAACGTGTTACTATGGATTTCTTTATACAGATTTGTAAAGCTTTTCATAGCACATCTTTTCAAAAAAAGAATCAAGATTTTATCATACCCTCAAGTCTAGACATATTAAAAATAATAAAGGTCATAAAACTTTAATGATATGAAGTATCATGCATCTTACCTACGTATTTGTAATGATTATCTATTTCTTCTTTCTTTGTGATT
This sequence comes from Macrotrachela quadricornifera, assembly GCA_022393335.1. Classification (NCBI taxonomy): domain Eukaryota; kingdom Metazoa; phylum Rotifera; class Eurotatoria; order Philodinida; family Philodinidae; genus Macrotrachela; species Macrotrachela quadricornifera. Next base: position 1,958,042 of record JAJEKB010021158.1, read on the forward strand.
GTTTTCTCGCTGATAACGAATAACTAATATTCACGCTTGATACATCGTTAAAAAAAAGGCGTATCGAATGTAAAACACAAAAGAAAGACAAAAATACACCATTTATCATCTATACGTGTCATAGTCAATGACTATTAGAGGATTTTTCCAAGTAAAAAAAACAAAACGAAAAACCAAGCGACATTAATTGCGTAGAAAATTTTATTTTCTTATTTATCATAATCTCAATTTAATTACTCATTTTGTTTTGTTATTCTCGTACTTCCTTTATATTTAAACATATTTTATATAGAAAGTAGGTATGAAACACACTTTGTCTATTGATATATCCATCCTGATCAACATATTTATTTCAAAATATAAAAAGTCTATTAGAAAAAAAGATCTAATGTCTTTTTTTCTACTACAATGTACGTTCACATATCGGTCGTAGTAAAAAATATTTCGAGAATAATTCATAAGATCGATGATAATATACATTAAATTTATATACTATAGCACATTTACGATATATATTACTAATTTCTTTTATTAAAAAATAATGCTATATTTAGAAAATGAATAAAGAGAGGCCTCGTATTCATAGTTGAGGTATACAATTACCTAAGATTATATATCGGTAGTAATAATCTTCCTATCTTCTCTTCCTAGGTAATACATTATTCGAATTATGAAAAGCATCTAAACCTTAGTGAATAAATAAATAAGAAGGAGAACGATATAGAAAAATCTAGGATACAAGATAAAACGATTGTCTTGTTGGAAACGATGCAAATGAGAATGAAACATAATATTATTTTCATTTAAATCTTTCTTAATTTTCTACAGTAATACAAAATGAGAGAAAAAATATACTTTATTCATCTTGTACAGTGTAGAAAAAAAACGTAACTTTTTAATAGATTCTTTTGTCATTTAAACTTTATTTGTTGATCATGATGAATATATGAGAAGATGTAGCGTATTCCATACTTTCTCTTTATGTAGTATATTTAAAAATAAACTAAGTATGATAATAAAAACTAAAAAGAACGAAGGGAATAAATTTAATGGAAACATACGATACTTATCCAGGTAAATAAAAAAATACGAAGATACAATTATGTATGTTCGTCATTTTGTAACTAACTCGGAAGTGATAAATCATACTTTATTGATATGAACTAGCCTATCAGTGGATGTCAATTATTCAATGTAAGTTACATTCGATGACCGGATATTAGTTCTAGCTTGAGAATGGATCTAATTTGAATTTCTCATCGAATGAAACAGTTTTCAATAAAATTCATTTTTAAGTAGTTCGGCCACATGTCAAAAGACATACGTGCCATTTCTAAGTTGCTGTGACACGCGAAGTATCACTCTAAATAGTCTCTCTTGAAACTATTGATGTCAATCTATGATACTTTGTCAAGACGTATCCTTCTATCCAAGGTGTTTGGATGTTGATGGCATGCATAAATTGGCCAAATCGCAATAATACTGTCGAGTCATAAAGATCTTCCTATCAATTACAGAGTTTTTTCAGTGCATAAAATGAGACGCTATTTTTCTTGCTAGCAAAAGTTTTCTAGGTTTCACAGTTTAAGTTTCTATATCCTCTAACGCGCATACGTCTTTTCCAATATAGCGAGGATTTCTTCGTGTTCTAATAGACTTTTCTCATAGAACTGATGTTCTCCTACAGTTTGTTCATCTGACTCGGTTAGATCGGACCGGACCGATCCGTCTACCGCTTACCGACTGGTTACCGGCTCTTCTCCTTTTTAGGGCAAATTTTTGCAATAAAAAATAAAAATGCTTATAAGTGTAATTCTTTTCGGATTCAAAAATGGAACTCACACATTTCACCTAAGTTAGAATACTTAACAACTATTGAATTAATTGCCATAGTTTGCAATGAGAGATTGTCTGTAATACAGAGTAATCTGTAACGGGCTTCTGCTTTCATAACCTGTATTAGGGATAGGACCAGGAGTCGGAAAACTTCGACTTAAATCTTACAATCACTATTTGGGTCGAAAATTTATGCGAGTACCACAAAAGATAATAGACTGACCGGTCCACCGACAATCGGTCTGTCTACCGTTCTCGAGTGGTCTACCAGCGACCGGCAGGTAACCAGTTCCATCTCTGCATTTAGTGATTATCACGAGAGCAAAATAGTGCCGACATTGTCGTCAATCAAAGTTAATTTGGCCTGTTTCATTTATAGTTTTGCTAAAAAATTTCATAAATATGAATGAGATGAAAATCTTTTTTGTGATATAAATATTGCAAGTTTTTATTAGGTATAGGAAAATGCGCTGTTAACTGTAGGTCAGACTACATAGGTAAAACGCATTGAAAACAGCGTTCTGAATGAAATTTCGTAACAAGATGTTTTCGAACACTATGCTCAACTGCGCAGAATGTACATTTACACTTAACTTTCCGAAACAAAATATATCAAACTGTACAAATTAATGTTTATCATATAATCAGGGCTCTCAATAATGAACGATGAAAAAGTTCTTGCATAAATATCATTTCATTTTTCATCAAATAAAATATGTTAGGAAAAAAATCGAAAATAACTGTATGGTCAAAAGAGTTCTGCCATGTATCGACTTAGAACAAACAAGTGTTTCCTTGCATAGTACCAAAATATATACGTTGTAAAAACTTCCCAATATAGCTGTAACAGCAAAACTAATCTCTTAGTATTTTTCTGCTCTCTATTCTGTTAGATTGGCCATTTAATTACCCAAACTGATGGAATGGTATTGCCATCTGACTCTTGAGTCAGATTCTAGAGTTTCGATACTCTGCTTGAGTATTACTTCGATTTATCATCGATTACCAGCTTGGTAGAAAACAGTAGCATATAGCTTTAGTTAATAAGATGGAAATTGAAAACAATGTACCATGAAATAGTGAAATAACGCAGAGATTGAATGTATTCCAATAAAATGGACAAAGGGAAATCACGAAATACTGAAGAATCGATCATTTTTGTAGTGGCTATTCTGTGCTACTTTTATTCACAGCGTTCATGTCAATAATGTTCAAAAATGTCTTGCTTATTCCAAGCCGATCCATGATAGAACTCTTTTGATAATACAATAAGAAAGAGCATTCGATGTAGATTCTTAATAAATATTTTCAATTTTTCAATAATATATTTTATCCGATGAAAAATGGAACAACATTTGTGCAAAAACTTTTGCATCTGTCATTACTATTAATATATACAGTGCTAGAAAGACTTACATTCATTAAAAAAATAAGGTAATTGATCCTTGTTGGTTATAGAGATTATGACAACAATATAAAATACCTTGTTTTTTTTGTAAATAATACTTTCTTATAAATAATATCGCAGCGGAAGAAAATAAAAAGATGTATACAAACACTTTCTATTTATGGATAAATGTCTCTTCGTTTACTTGGTTTTTTCCATTTTTTATGGTCACGCTTCCTCAGTCAAGTATATTTTTTTCCAACTAACTTGTATAAAAAAAATGAATCATACGTATATCTAATACACAAAATATCTCATCCATACTCCGAATCATTTTTTCTTTACATATATAGCGAGCCACACCAACGCATCCATTACTATACAATACTCTACATTAGTTCACCTATAAATATTTTTTTGTTCGTTCGGTTATCATTAAAAAAAACAGTAAGGATATTTTTATTATACATCGAATATACAGTGACTACCAAAATTACCCGACAAGCAAGCAGGATTTTTTTATTATATATATATATCAATATCTACATTACTAAAATGGTCGCCTATTCACCATATCATAGTTTCTAGTGTCTAATATGGCTACAGAAAATTTCAGGCCAATTACTTCATCTATTGAGATTTTATTGACGATACTATAGTATTATGCCATTTTACATCCTTCCAAAATTATCCAACAAGTTTTGTTTTCGGATTTCTGTACGCCTATTTTCATATAAAATTTTCTTCAAGATTACATCATTCAACAAAGTGAATTGTAGCCTATAGTGTGACTACTTTTCATCATAGTTTCCGTCGAATATAGATGAGAAAACTGCGACTTCGAGGATTCATACTAGAAATTTCTGACAAAATAGATATGAAAGCCGACTTTTCTTAATAATATTTAGCAGATTTCGATATTTAATATTTTATTAGAAAGAGTATAAAAAATTGCATCAAATACCCTATTCAAGTCAATATTTCATGCTGAAAAACTGGATTAGTTGATCCTGATATATATCAGTCACATGCAAGACTCCTTGTATTCTGCCACTTCCACATTGAGAAAGGTTTTAAAAAATCTTTTACAATGTGGAAATGAGACAATACAAAGAGCTCTGTACATGACTGATATGTATAGGAATATATCAGAATCAACCGGTCCAGTTTTTCAACATGGAATATTGATTCGAATGATATATCTGAAGAAAATTTTATTCGAAAATAGACGTGCAAGAATCCGAAAACATAGCTTGTTGGATAATTTTGGAAGGATGCAAATGGCATAATGCTATAGTATCGTCAATAAAATCTCAATAGATGAAGTAATTGACTTGAAATTTTCTGTAGCCATACTAGACACTAGAAACTATGACATGGTTAATAGGCGACCATTTCAGTAATGTAGATATCGATATATATATAATAAAAAAATTCTGCTTGCTTGTCGCATAATTTTGGTAGTCACTTAATATTTATTTTGTTATGTCAAGAAGGTCCTTGGTAATATTTAATATTCACGTAAAATGGACTTCTATATATTATAACAAATAACATGGTTAGTTTTCAAAAACGAGACAGACTAAATTTTTTTTATCAGGCAGTAACCAAAAATTTTGACAGACGCACTTGAAAAGTCAAATGGGAAGGATGGGGCAAGATGTAAGGAGTTATTATAAACAGAAGCTGTGTAACATTTTTTCTAATATTAACCCTTTGGTTACGGAATTTTTTTAAGATGAATGATTTATTTTTCTTTCTAAAACAGTCTGCAATGATCTTTATTAGTATATAGAAGTATTTAAAAGTTTTTTAAAGAATGATAGTTCATCGCTATCTATATCTGATGAATTAACTGTATCAATTTTCATACCATGTGGATCATTAGTTGTACAGGTTGCCATATTGAACAAAGTGTTTTACGTAATACATATCAATAATAAAGTGTTTATATGAAGACACATGTAGAATAACTAGCATTTATTTCGCTTTTATGAGAATATGTTCGAGAATATAAGTTGTTTCTGGCATAGAATCGAAGTTTTATTTGTATTAGAGAATGCATTGAAACAGAAAAGAGAGACAGTATACCAGAATTCATTGGAGCGGGGTAGAATGTAAGAAACGAGCATATCAAAACGCAAGAGAGATCATATACACACATAACAATGCGGAATGATGACGCAATAGTGCTACCAAGATAAGAGAAATATAGAGAAGTCCTTTCGATAGAATCTAAATGATATTATAATGATGATACTATCTGCAAAAGTTCAAAACATATATATACGTGATCCGTAACTGAAAGGTTAAGATTGAACAAAAGCATTTTCGTTAAAAATTTAAATTCATGTCAAAGTACGACTTTGGCAAAACTCATTAACTAGTATAGAGTAAAGGCAATATATCAGAAAGCGATAATCTGTGCAGATTGCTAAGATTTATATTTTCCTTTACAATTTCTGTATAAAAGCCTTTTCATATTCGATGTCGTAATGTTTCTAAATATTCTTGCTACAGAAGGTGGACACATTTGTGACAGTTAGTCATTAGTGAAACACTTTTTTAAGCTTAATCTTAAAAACCGTAATCAACTATGACCTAGATTCACAGAAAGACAACTCAGATGGCCGCCGTAGAAAGAAAGCTGACTAACGCTTAACGTCATATTTGGTGCAAGCTCTAGTGTGCCTCTGAGATTCGTGGAAGCCACATACTGTGTGGGAGACTTGTGGCATCTATATCACATATTAAGATTCAAGATAGGCATAGGCTATCTGCCAGATTTGTGAAACGTACATTATTTGCTAAATGTAGTAGAACGATAGACTTTGACAAATGCATTAGAAATCACAGAAAAACTGCTAAGTTTGCCAAATCTAATAGAAGCTATAGAATGTCTGCTAGATTTACCAAGTATAAATTGTCTAATAAATCTGGTGAAACCAGACTCTCTGTCGAATGTGCGAGAAGCCGAAGATTGCCCAATATATTTTGGCCAATAGTTAACCAGAACATTTTTGCATATATATCCGAAAAACGGGGAATCAGCTCAACCATCCTTCTACATCTAGAGCCATTCATATAATTGAGAAAAATAAGGGAGTATTCATTTTTATATGTGATCAAATTGATGCAGAGAGATTTGTTATATACTTTATCGTTCGTTAATACTAATTCAAATCGAAAGAGATTTTTCAATCAAAAAATAAAGTTTTAATTTTATAGACAAAGTGTATTTGTGCTATTCGAACGTTTTTTAGGATATCATATAATTAAACAACAAAATCAGTTGTCTCCTATTATTGTTATTCTCATCGTACAAATAAGATTACTGTTGAATATCTTTTCTTCAATGAGATTTTGATTATTTCGATAGATAATACTAGAATGTCGGATGTAGACTATCGTGACGATGTGAATTATATAAAATGGATGTGGAAGTCTAATAGAGAACCATTTAATTCTGAAGAAGAGGAAGAATGGACAATGTATTCTCCATTGATTATAGCAATAATCAATCGTGCTCATTTGGATCATGCATCACACGTACGCATTAATGATGATTATATTATTGATTTGGATAAAATGATGCAAATCAATATTCGTGATAGGAATCGACAACGTCCAGTGAAACAATATTTTCATCATAATGTTGAAAATCAAATCAATGATCAACCTCAACCTTGTCCAATTGAACTGAATTCATTGAAACAAGGCATTGAGAATAGAAATACAAGTCAAGATAGTATCTATTCTCATGGACCGAAATTTATTATGGAATGGTTAATAAAATTTACTAAAGGAACCTTAGAGGTGAAGTTTGATAACATCTATTTCGCGCTCATCACTGGTATTCAATGGGAAGGAAAAATGGCAAAAGAAAAACAAGAGACAATCGAAGATATTATACATGAACTTGAAGCAACCAGAAAAGAAGTACAGAACAAACGAGAACAAAAACGTATTGAACATTTGAGTATGTGTTGTGTAAAACAATATACTAAACAATGTTTTCTATATAAAGTCGTCAATGAAACTCTTCGTAACGATAAAAAAGATAAACTTGATACTATTGGTCCTGTTGCATATCTCATTTTTAACTTTGTTGGTCATCGTGCTGACGATGATCATTCATTGCGATATCGTCTTCTCCAATTATTTCGACCCTCAGAAACGTTATTTCTTCATCTATATCGAGGGGATTACATTAAAAAAGATATATTTGATCAATATCAAAAATCAGTTGGTCAATCTAACAAATACTTTCAATGGTCATGCTTTATGTCTACTTCACGTGATCGAAATATTGCCGAAAAATTTGTCAAAAATGTTCTTTATGTAATTCGATTAAGTCGAGCCACATCCCATGATCAATTTTCAGATTTGAAAGGAATTAGTGTGTTTGTCGAGGAAAATGAAGTACTCTTAAGACCAGGTACTCGTTTTCACATCAAACAAATAACAATTGGATCATCTTGTCAACCACACATTGTCACTATTGAAATCGTACCATCTTTCATTTCTATTTTACAATAATATTTATCAACGACACTAATTTCACTTTCTATTGATCTATTATTTTCTGTAATTAATGTTTCCTTTTAAAAATTTAGTCTTAGACAAAAATAGACTTCTTCATTTATCATAGTGATTACATTTAATTAACCATCAACCAGTATTTCAATCAGAAAACTTATTCATCATGATATTTACTGGGCTGAAACAGAGTTATCATCGTGTAATGAGGCATGAACAAAACCTGAACTCGTTTACTTATGACAGAGAAAACCAATTCAATTATTTTGACATTTGCTCAAATAAATGAAGTTAAAAAGCTTGAGACGATCATTCGAGCAATCAAATGTGGCTTCACTCTTTTCAAACGAACTGACATTCAAATTCACAAACATTTTCAAAAATGCTCGGTATCATTTAAAAAACTGACAGAATTTTAACAATTTGCTGGATTGAAAAAGATTTCTAATAGATACACTAATACCATATGAACAAAGAAAAAGATTTTGGATATAATAATACTACACATTAATCATTAAGACTAACAACTTTTTCTCTTCAGCTATTCTCGAGCAATGATTGACAAATCATATATGAGTGGTATTATCTTTAAATGTAGACTAATTATAAAACTGAACGATGAATGAGAAACATTATTTTTTGTACATTTAACACGCTTTTTTCTCAAAATATTAACGAATTCTCGGCAACAATGAGCAAACTCTTTGAGGATCGAATATTTTTTAACCTTTTTATTCTATTTTAACTCAAAATAACTATATAAAAATTTTATGAGAATTAAATAAACAATTTTTTTCATCTTTTAAAAAAATGGCAATTTGCCAGTAAAGTACTTGATGTTGGATCGAAAATCTGCTTTCTTCATGCTACAATAAGCACATCTTCTTGTTTCTTTCATAAACAAATGTATTCATTGTCAAAATTAAGGGCAAGTTTTGATACTGTTTATTTGAACTTATTTTTAGAAGGATGTTTTCTACAACTTATTCATTTATTATCGGAACAGAGAGATTTCACCACTGAAACCAAAAAGATATGCTTAACAAATTCAAGAACAATATAAATTCGTCACTAAGAAAGGAAATATATATATATAATAGAGAATGAGAATATTTTCGAGAAGCAAACGATAAGAGCAGAAGAGAAAAATTATAACGTCACTATATTTTAGCAGCAGAGACAAAGAATTTATATGAGAGAAGGAAAGAAAAATAACTATGAGATGACATGTGCAATTGTTTATGATCTTAACGACCATACATGTTTAATAGTTTAATATGAATTAAATACTTTTTCCTTTGTTGAAAAACAGGATCTGTTTTTAATTATTTTTTTCAACAGTATAATTCATAAGAATTAGTCTGCGATCTATTGGAAGCAATTGAAAAAAAAGTACCTGTGTTACAGATACTGCCTTCATATCTTCCTTTAAATATTATGCCTTTGAAAAAAAGCCTATTAGATGGTGTTTGTAGTCGATTTTCATCTAGAAAAACAAATGTACAATGAAATATAGATTGACTCGAAAACAAACTTGTGATGCACTGATATCTAACTCTCGGATCATCTCCTATTACTTTCACATTATATGTTATAGGTGGTTTGGTTATTGTTATTTTTTCTTTCTTTCGGTTCGTGGCTGCAAGTCAACACATATATGTACATGTATATATATTCATTTTCTTAGAAATTGTTACTTTTTCTTTCGTTTTTTTCATATGATTAACCTAGCTGATTTTCTATTCCCTTATTCAACACGAACTAGACACAAATTTTGATATTTGCTTTTTATTGGAATGTAATTTTAATACATAACAAGAAAGATATGGATTTTTATTAAAAAAATAATACATGTGACTAGACTTTTGATGATAAAAGTGATTTGGAATAGATGAAGAAGAAGAATTTAAGTGAGATTAGAGTAATAAAAAGTTATTGAGTTTTAATGCAGGATATAGAATTATGTAACGAAAGGATTAAGATACTTCCATATTATATAATAAATAGTTGGTTAAGATTCTACAACACATAACCAAAAATAATATAAATACTCTTGCTTATTGAAATATTATTTTATTTAACATGAAAATTCAGCATCTGCATATGATATAAATCCGAACAAACTGCTCATATGTTCGACTGTGACGCAGTTGGTAAAAAAGAGGCAGCATGAATGCTTTTCTTATAATTCATTATCGTAATATAAATAACAAATAAGTGACACTATAATATTTTGATTCGTAATTCAAAATGTTAATTTGTTTATTTATTACTTCGATAAAGGTTTATGTATGAAAACTGTGATATAAATTTTATCAACCTGTAAAATTTATTTATTTGACACAGATAACGACTGATTTACAATGAAAATTGCTACCTTCTAGTCAACAGTGGAATGAAAAATCAAGACGAATTGAGTGATAGTTATAAATTAAATGATATTTATGATCAACTATCGCTTGTTCAAAAAGGCTCAATTATAGCTGGTAACAGTCTCTTTATGATCCATAATCATATTACATAATAAATATCTTTTATTGAGTACAAAAAATGCAAGAGAGCAATGAATTTAAATACTATGAAAAAAGCTTCTCAAACAATAATATCATTTAAAACATTTAACAAGATAATACTCGTAGAAATTTTTATAAGTTTTATACGAAAATATATTTTAATTCTCATAGAGATCTTTTGAAAAAAAGTAATGAAGTTTTATTATTTAATATTGACTAAAAACTACATTGAATTTACAAATTTCTATATTCAGTTATTCTAAAATATCGTTAATAAAAACTGTAAAGATATGATTTTCTTTTATTGATTATTATTCAATGAATATAATTCTGAGTTTTCTTTATTCATAAAATCATAAAATAAATAGAATGATCTCATAGAATATTTTCTTCGTAATTTATTATCGTGTTGTAATGATTACAAATATGATTAATTACATATGAACGTATGTTCCACTAATGATATACGTTTTCTAGGAAATGAGTCAAGTAGGAAACATTTTTTTTAAATTATCGGTTAAAAAACAAATTTTATGATTTTCTTTACGGAAGTTACGAAATCGACAGTATAAAAATAACTGAAAAAGCTTATTTTTTTTTATATGTAATTAATCATTTACATTGATTATTGAAAATAAAACAATTTTATATTTCAACAAAAAATTCTTTCAATTAACATTAATAATCATGGAAACAAGTGGTTCTATAGGTTTTCCAATTACAGATACGTGAGTATATTTTATATTCTTAATATTTAATAAAAAAAAACCTTATTTTTTAGAAGACAAACTCATAGTCATCGAAAATGTATATGGATTTTTATTTGTATTGTAGCTTTTTTGCTTCTTGCATGTATTCTTGTTCCAACAATTATTATTACTAATAGCGATACAAGTTTTAAAAAATCAACAGGTAATTTTTGTTTTAATTAATTTACATATTTAGTATATATTTATTTTCTTTTTATATAAAATTAAGTTAAATTGGTAAAGCCAACAATCCGAATGATAATAATAAAAACATTATCAACGACAACACAAAACAATGAAAGATTAAATTAATAAAAATTCTTTATATAAATGTCATTGATTGATTTTATTTGTAAATATAATTATATTAAAACAATGCCAATTGTTTCATTTATCCTTTTTTTTGTTATATATTTCACTTTATTATGCTTTTTTTGCTTTCTCTGTTTTCTTTTTTTATTCATATTAATATGTTATATGTCATAGTTATATTTATAAAATGTCTAATCAGGTATATCGTAATCTTTGTTAATAAATTCATTTCAATATATAGTGCGCATTCACTGTTTTGTTTTTTTTGAATAACTGAAGAATGCAAACAGTTAGAAATGTACGACTTTCATTAATCAAAAAAGAAGATAAGAAAATCACATGTCAAAAACAAAATTTCATCAGAATATTAGATCGTTTTTCTGAAAATTTTGTGTAACGTTCTATAAAGATTAAACATCTCCTTATCTTCTCTTTCTATTAGTAAAAATCGTGAGAATTTCTCATATGATATATTAATTAATATATATTTGTTGTTGTCCTAATTCATTTGAACGTTCCCATGTTATTCTATTAGAAACAAGCCATCGTGGTCCTTGTGTTAATGCACTTCTATGTACAGGTCTTTTTTTAGTTTCCGTATCACTTGTAGCTGGTTCAATTCGACGAATTCCATTTAATCGATTACAATATAATATAGATCGTAATAATTTAAATAGATCACTACGAAATTTATGTGATGCTATTATACATAAATAAAATGATGAAACAGGAAATAAATATATTATTAATTCCGATATATAAAGAAAAAATCGTTCAATAGCTAAACGATCAATTGATTTATTTGAAATATTTAATGTTATTGCATTATAAAAATAAAAAATCATTAATGGTGTTGTTAAAATAACAAAAAAAATTATTTGAATAATTAACATAGCTAAAGCTTGTTGATCACGTATTTTTTGTATATGTTCAATTTCATTTCTTATTTGTATTTGTTGTCTAATATGTATTTGACGACGTTTTTGTTTTTTAATAAGATTACGATAAATAAGAAAAACACATGTGCTCATAATTATTGTTGGAAAAAGAGAACCAGATAATGTTGTAAATATACTATGATAATATGCTGCTATATTATTGTATACAATACCACATTGTCCTGATTTTAAATTATAAAATATTAAAGTATGTACTGGTAATATAAGCCATAAAATTACAATTATAACTACAACACGACGAGCTATATACATTTTTGCAAAATTTCGTAAACGTGTATTAATTGTTGAAATTGTATATCGATCAAAACAAGCTACAGTTAAACACCAACGATATATCATTGAACTTGATTGATTTACATAAATACGCATTTTACAAAATATTAATATAGAAGTATTTGGATCAACATGATTGAGTGCATACATTGTTGATCCAATACCCATACTTATATTAATTAACATTGTTATAGATACTGTTATAAAATCTAAATAATTATGTATATAGTTTAGTATTTTTATTTGTTTATACAATAAATAAAATATAACTTACATATGCGACATGAAACTGTACGAAATTTACGTTGAGATAGAAGTATAATATTTAGACAACAACCTGTTACACCAATAATAAGATATAATGAATAAATATAACGAGTAATTTGTTGTTGAATGATAAATAATGTGTTGTTTAATGAAGTTGACATTAATTAGATTTAATTTAGAAATTCATCATATTTATATTATAAAATATATCATCAAAGAATTCACTAGATACGAAATTTCATCTTATCATTCTCATAGAATTTTTCTTGTCGATTCAATCTTATATAGGTTAATAAAAGGATTATATATAAGAAAGTTTGCGCATAAGATTAAAAGAATATTATTATAAAAAAAGAATTCATTAAAGTAAATGAAGTTCTTCTGAATATGATACATAGAAAAGTATTTTATATCACCTTGAATTTTATTTTGTTTTTCTCCTTAATTAAATATCTAATCATTTATTTCTTTAAGAAAAAAAAATCAAATTAATTTCATTCTGAAGAAAATATATGGAAGACATATTTAATCTTATCTTTTTTTTCATCAGTTTTTACAATAATCTATAATCATAGTATTTAGCTTATTTTGTAAGAACAAGTAAAAAAAAAATGGGATGTTTTATGTTGTTTTTCTTCTCTTATGATGACCTTTGTCTTATTTATTCATTCGTTCTTTGCTTGTTTAGGTAGAAACGAGACGCATAATTTCTTTTTTTGAAGCATTTTTTATGATCGATGGTTATGAGTATGTGTAAAAACAATGATTATTGATGGTCCTTGGATTATTTGTTTTATGAAATTCGTCTAAATTATGGTTAATTATCCTGATGATAAGAATATAATATGAACTTTATTTTTATGATAAGTATTTTTCAAACTTTTGTAGAATTGAGTCTAAACGAATTAAATGCAATTAATCTCATTATAGAACCTATTTTGTTTTCGTTAAAGAAAATAAGTGTTTAGTTCACATTAAACTATTAAATATGTAAGGTTATATATATTTTTTTCTTTCTTTTCTTCCTTTCTGATCTTTTATTTTTCGAGAATATTCTCATTCTCTATTGAATGTATATCTTTCTGGCCAAAATAAACGGATTACTGTATTTTTTAGATAGATATTCAATTACTGAACTTATTCTGAAAACTTAATATTTTATTTATTTTTCTTTCACTTTTAAGTTTAGTTGACTAGAGAAAGAGATATGTTTAGTAGATAGATGATCAGAAACTTTTGTGTTGCGAATCAACTTGTTTAAAGTACAAAAATTAATTGATTGTAAAAGAATAAATAAATATTGAATTACTTTGTCAGTTAATGTTCTTTTTTATTTGAGGAATGACAAAAAAAAAACGCATACTAAAATAAAAATAACTACATCAAGAATTTGTTTCAATAAGATCTTAATATAACTTTTTTCTTTTCTCATATTTAAATGAAGTTTGTTTTTAAAACTAGAATACAATGTTAATCAATATGAGTAGATATTTGACAAAGTTTATCTTGTTAATGTTTAAATCTCGGTTAAGAAAAAAAATATATCATATAGAGAAAAAAAAATCGTGTCTGTTTTTTGTTTTTTGTTTATAAAATTATGGGAGAATGAAATGTCGAAGAGATTCATTTAATGGTGGTGAAATTGTTGTTAGATGTTCAAGTGTTTGTTGATTAAGACCACCTAATTGTGATTTACAAAGACGTTTACGTATTCGATTTCGACATATTTGTTTTAATTTAAGTGGTGTTGAAAGTATTGTTGTTAGTATATCAATTTCATCTGTTGTTTTATCAAAATGACTTCCTAAATCTTCTGTAAATAATTCAACAAGTTGATGATTTGTTAATGTTAATTGTTCATTTTCATACATAACATGAATTAAATTTCTAAGAATACTACCTAAATAAATAAAATAATAATAATTCAAAATAAATAAATATATTTTAATAAAAAATACCTGTATAATGTCTATCAAATTCTTCATCTTCCATAACAGTATCTTGATAATTTCGATTAAACCAAATCCAAATATGAACAAGTAATGCTTTATTACTTTCAAATGATTCAAGAAATAATGATGGTAAATCATATGCAATAACAATCCAAAAATTTGATTCAAATCGACGAAATGCTGATAAAGAATTTGTATAAAATTCAGTTAATGATTTAAGTGATGAAAATCTGCATTTATGACTTAACATTAATTTTAATGTTTCTTCTCGATATTCAAATTGATAATCTAAATTATTAAGTAATTTCCAAACAATATCTAATGGTGTATGACCATTTAAATCGATTGGATTTTCTTCACATTGACCTTCTTCTAATAAAAGACCAATAATCTATTTAAAAAAAACAAAAATAAAAAAAAAAATAAAAATTATTTAAAAAAAACCTCTGTTGAACATTTTCCAGCAGCAATATGTAATGCTGTTCGTTTTGTATAAGGTTCTTTAATTTCCATATCTAATTTTTGTTGATATTTAAGTAAAAGTTTAATTAATTCAGCTGAATCTTGTTTAATAAGAATATGAAGTGGATAATAAAACATTCCCATATCTTGTGCAACACGTGAATGCATTTCACGCATTTTTATTTTATGTTCATGTTCACTTGATAATGAACCAAAATAATTATCTGTTGCACTTGGTTTATCCGTTATATTTGGATTATAATTCATATTAAGAAAATATTCAACAAGACGAATATGACCACAAAAACATGATAAACAAAGAGCATTTAAACCCCAAGGTCTATCAAGAAGAAGAAAAAAAACATAATATTTATTTTATTTTTATAAAATATTTACCTTAATTTATCTGTATTTGCTCCACGTTCAATAAGTAATTTAACACAAGCCAATCGATCATGAAGAATAGCATAAAAAAGTGGAGAACGATAATCAAACATCGCACAAGAATGTGATGATTCTTCATCGGATTGATATTCATCTTCACCACTATGTAAACCATCGAGTTCATTCGGATTAGTTGGTAATGGACGATAAACAAATAATTTATATTGATTAACATCAATATCTTTAGATGTATCTAATAATGATTTTAATTCTGCATAATCACCTTCAATACATAAATCATGTAAATCAATTGATTGATTTTTATCACAGGGACCAGCCATTGTTTTACTTTAAAAGTTTTCTTTTTTTTTCTTGTTTAATATTAATAAAGAACGACGAAGAAAATATCTAAAACATGTTCATTGATTTGAACATTATCCAATACGAAAATAATTTATGAGAGATGTCATTAATTATTAGAATATATTTTTTTATATTTTAACATTATTATTTTTATCAATGAGAAAAATACATCAAAATCATTTTTGACAAATACGTAGGCATGAAAAAAAAACAAGTAAAGAAAAATATACGTCGCTTATCTTATACTGCTTCTTAACATGTCAAACATAATTTATGAGTTGTTACTATAAAAGAAAAAAATTATTTTTGTCCAAACTATCTTGACTTTGAATTAATAATAGGTTAATATCTGAATAATAAATTTATATGTAATTATTGATTAAAAATATGAAAATATTTTTTTTTTATTTGATTTAAATACAGAAAACGATTTTGCTATATCCATAGTTTTATCATAGATAAATGAGACAATAATAAATATAACTTTGACAGTATTCATCTTGATGTATTTTGTCATATTCGACAATCAAGTTGGAAAGATTATATTGATTCATATCAAAATGTTCTTGATGAGATATTTCATTATCTAATTTATTTTATATTAAGTTTTGTTTTTCATGATAATGATCAAACAAGAGTATCAATGAATATTCTTGGAAAAATATTTTAAAGATTCAACATTATGTGAAATTTCTTTTATATAAACATGATCAAGATCGACTTTTAAATCATACACAAAATAAAATACATATTCAAAATACTCTTATTTATCTTATGTTTAGTGATGGAATTTCAGTTGTTGATATGAGTACAAAATAAAATTTTACTGAGACTACAAATGTAAAAAAAATGGTGCATCAGATCCATGCTTAATGATGAACAACCACGGCCCTCTCGTTCTATAACATCGTCTGTTTCATCATATAATCATACAATATTACGTACAGCCCTACCTGTGCAATCAATGTTAACAGCTATCATAGATGGATATATGTTTTGATCATAATATAATGAAATTATTCGCCATCGTTCACCAACAGATAAATGTCCATTCATTACTGGAAAATTATTTTGAATAAGCAGCACAACGTTAAAGCAAAAATACTTTTATCACGCGCTCAATTAACTCTACCAAAGCCGACGGACATGATCAAGAAAAAGAATCCTTTCAGTCAACGGAAAGAAACAAAAACAGTACAACGTGTCACATATAAGTGTTATTGTTAAACGGCGAAAAATCAAATTCGAGAGGAAAACGACATTTTGTTAGATGTTAACAAGATGCAAGGTCACATAAAACATGTAGATAAATAGAGAATTATACGCACTATCGATTGGTATAAATTTTATCCTGATATTCATTTGATTTGGAAAACTAACTTAGAAAAAAAAGTAAAATTTCAGTACTTGTCAACTGCGATCACATCCGTTATTTTTAACTATTGATTAACAGATAAACGTGAGAAGATAGATAAGTATATGGAAAGATAGAGAATTTCAAGCTCTATCAGAATATGTAATTACTTTTTTTTTTAAAGCTTATTTTGAATATCGGAAAAAATTTGAAAAACTATGCGAGATGTCAATGATTGTATTAGGTATATCGAAATGGGGTACTAAAGGTGTGTTCAATTCATTGGAAGAAGTTTTTTATACAACCGTCCGAACCAAAAATATAAATATACAGAAAGATGTAAAATTTCATGGGCTTTCCGAATGCAGTAAAACCTCTATTACTGAACACCTCTCCTTAATGATCAACCTGTCATACTGAACGGTCTCCGGTCCCCCCGAGCAATTTTTGCTGGTTTTGACCCCCTCCTTAATGAAATCCTCGCGATTCTGAACGTGAACACTTTTTTTATGGTCCCAGCTGTATAATTTCCCTCTGTAATGTGAACGGTATAGACGGCGCTGTTAAACTTTGAATTAACACAATGTATCTCATTCGCTAGTTATGTGATTGGCTTGGAGAGAAATAGAGAAAAAAAGATCATTTTAAATTTCGCCTATACACAATTGAATTACGTCTTGTATGTTTATATGTTAATGTTAAATTATTAAATATGTCAACTCGTCATGAACTTTGTTTAGAGCAAAAAATTAACCTTATAAAAGAGAAAGAAAATGAACTTTCTCATCGAGTATTAAGTGAAAAATTTCATACTTCAATTGGAGCTGTTTCAAATATTTTAAAAAGAAAATTCGAATACACAAATGATTACGAATTGAACAGAAATTAAAAATTAAAAAGAAAATCCAAAAATGAATTTAGTCAAGATATCAACACGAACGTCTATGACTGGTTCACTTTGCAGAGAACAAAGAATAAAACATGTGGTTTAAAGTAAAAAAATTTTTTTTGCATGGTCCCCCTCCTATATGATCACCCTGTCATTATGAACGATTTTGAAAAGTCCTAGCAGTGTTCAGAATAGAGAGGTTTTACTGTATGTTTGGTCAGCAAATATAATTTTACAAATCGGTGATATGAAATTGGATGGTCAAATACACACAAAATCAATTTCTTTATCTTTGTCAACTGGAACCTTTTTTAAATGATCAGAGAATAATTACTGCACTAATTTATGTATCTTATCGACAAAAAGTTTTGCTTTTTACGAGCATAACAATCATCAATCAATGGTTAACAATAAAACAATGTAACAAATAAAAAATGTCAGCAAAAAAAAAGTTTAATAATCGTTGGTTGTTATTATTATGCTCGTGGTTGATCTGTTCGTATTATATTTGTTCTTGAGTTTATGTAGGCAATAACAGCTAATATTCCACCAACAGTAGCAACAATACCCTATAACAAAGTAATATATAGAAACATTCTCTACAAGATCAATAATATTATATTTACATAAAAGATTTCGAACCAAAAAATAAATGTACCGTTGATAAAACAGCCGATAAAGGAAGCGACAAAAAGAAAAGTATCAAATATAAAACGATGTGGCCACTCCTAAAAGAACATTATTAAATATGACATTATTTTTTTTTTTTTATAAAATTTACTCTATTAAGAAAACGTTGCATATCTATACGTGAAACGTATTGATGAAACAAATTTAAATAACATGTTGTTCTGATAAAGTATAAAATACAATAGGTTAAAATTGCACCTGGTCGATACATTAATTTCAAATATATGTTGTATCCTTCAATACCACACGGACCCATTTTTCTATTTGTAAGCGTAAATACCACTTCACCAACGATTACAAACAAGATGACAATCTAAAATATTAACATAAATATTTATTACGTCATATTAATTAATTAATTATGTATTTTACTTACTAATTCACATATATTGACGATGACCTCCACTTTTTTTGCTGTTTTATTGTTCATGCTGATGTTTTTTGACCAAAAACGTTGAACTGAACAACAATCGTAAACTTCTATAAGAACCACATCAGACGACATTTTCTTTAAATACTTTACAGTTTATAAAAATAAATAACAATAAATAATAATATAACGATGTCAAACAAAATCAAGATGAAACTAAAGCGAATCGAAAATCGAATGTGCTGTGTATTCGTAAATATAAACGAAGAAAAAGAAAGATAAATCGATGACTTGTTCTCTCTCTTTCTTTCTTTCTCTTTAGATATATTTATCAAGATGAGATTTATCACCAGCATTATGTTTCATTTTAATAAATCAACTATTGATTTATTCTTTTTATTTTTTATAATAAATTATTTTCTTTTTGTGAATTTTGGGACAATATTGTTACCTCCATCATCACACAATTGATGTTGAGATTTAATAATTAATATCAAAATAATAATTAATTATGATTAGATGCATTGTTTAGTCATAACCACCTTGTCGATTAGTGTAATTGTACAGTGTGTGTAAAAATATTTTTCCAGGGGGGTAACACTATTATTTTAAATTGCATATATAACGATTTTAATACTAAATTAAAGCGCGTCGAAAACGGGATTTATTGGTACCAAATGGTAAGAGTTATCCAAACCTTTTAATGTCGAACTTAGGAAATTTTTCAAAATCTTATGCTTTTTCGCATAGAGAAATCGAAGCGCTCGTTGAGCTCTACAAAACTGTATATACTAAAATTTTTTTGATCCATTTTTCTCTGATCAAAAGTTTAAAAAACTACTTGAAAAATCCCTAAAAAATGTCAAATAACCCATTTTTTAAAACCTTGAATACCTAAATTATACCGATAATTAACAACTTCAGCTGTTTTCGGTTCATCTGGAATTTCAGATGTTATTTTAGTTCAGTGCAAACCATTTGAGTAATCAGATCTTTCATATTGACTTTGCCATCAGTTGACAAAGAACCTGCATTTACACATTCTCGGTAGTAGTTGTTCCATCCCTGTAATAAAGCTACGTTACATTCGAATCAATATACAGCTGGTACAAACCTTCAATAATAGATCCATGTTCTCATGTATAATACACATGCACGTTTCATGTGGTGTTACAGTTTTTACTTCACGTGGACGAAGAGTATTAAAAGTTGATCTTGCAACAGTTCCAGGATGTCGTTCATTGAAGACATGATAAGCATCCAAGACACTCATTTCTGAAAACCGAACTGCCACTGGTTGTCCTTTAATTTTGATTGTGTCTTTGGAATTGGATGAGGTTCGACTAATACCATCTTCACGATAGAAATTGACTACAGCATCAATTGTTGAATGAGTTAAAGGAACATTTCCTCGTAAACATTGTGGATAGGCTAATATCCCATTATTTTTTCGAAGAACAAGCGATTGTCGAGCATGATTTGGCTTTGATTTAAACCTAATAAGTGAAAGAAGTTTTTAATAACATTTGATTGGAAAAATGGGAAGATATCGGACGAAATTAGGATAGAATACACACCATTTTTCAATTTTTTGTCGACCCCATTCTTTAGAAGCAATTGTCATCAAACTAATTTGTTCACTGTCATTACTATCAGCATATAACTTCTTTAATCCATGCAAAAGATCATTTGATTCACATATCTTTAATCCATGAGGATTTGGATTATACGAAACTTGAGATTTTTCACCTAATACGTCATATAATTGATTAAGTTTTCTATATACCTTATCGACTTTGCCTCGAATGGGTAATACTGCTGATCTAAATACAAATTTCGTTTCAGAAAATTTAAATTAAATTTACAAATCTAACCTATCATGGATCGGGTCTATGTTCAACAGTTGATATATATTTGATAATTGTTCCATCGTCTTTTCTTTTTGATGTTCAAGTTCATAAAAAGCATGGCATATATCTTCTTCCATTGATTCAGGATCAGTTGTTTCATCAACACGTGGCGATTCATCATCGTCGTTTGACTTAGCTGTGATACCACTGTCCATATGTGGATTTTCTTTCTCTTCTTCATTCAGATCATTAAATTCAGTATTGACATAATTATCATCACTTCTGTCATCATTGACAGGAGAACCTTGTATCATTGATTCATCATTATTTGAACTGTCATTGTCGTTGAGCTTCTCTGATTGATGAGTCATCATTTTCTTCGATTCAAATGTATGACACCTTGCACATAACCAGCAAATTCGGGTGTAAGGCACATTGTACTGACTGATCAAAAATTTCGATAGTTCGGTTGACACAGCCTTTACTCCTTTTGGTACACATCCAGATTTTTCATGCTTTATCGGATGTTCACAATTTTTTCGTCGTGGCATTGCAATAGATTTTTAACGATAAAAAAATACTGATGGGTAGTCGATATTTTCTAATACCCAATGATTCATCTCGTAATCTTATTCGCGTGAAATCACAATATTTTTGAACAAGATTCTATATCTAAAGATGTCCTTGAAGAGAAATGGAATATCTATCATTTCGATAGTAGTGTCCCGTTCGATTCCATAGTCTCACTTTTTGAAGACGGTATACTAGCAAAATCTTTCTGATTATCAGGGTGGAGTTATCAGTACGATTTTGTTTTGTGAGGATAGTATCATGAAAGTTGTCATATTTCACGAGCCGAAGAAAATAAAAATTATTCAATTTAATTGAATACAATCTATGTTGACGAAATATAGGTATTGATATGTTCAGAGAAAATGATTAAGCATTGAAAATCTCCGTTAGGATTGATCTGATGTACCTCAAGAAACATGTTTCTAGACTTTGTTTATATTTTTGAAAACCAAAAAAATTCGAAAAAATTGTTTTTAAAAAATTTCTATCCTATTTCATGCCATTTTCCCTATATATAAAAGACACCATAGGTGTTCCGAGAAAATGCTCGAAAACTCGGAATTTTTGATAGACATTATTTAATTTTATTTTGACCAAAAGTGTTTTCTAGTCGAGATCAGCCTTTTGAACAAAAACAAATCGAAAAAAAAGACCTTTCTAAAAAGTGGATGGTCTCCATGGATTCACCCATTATTATTAAGAAATAAGTCATTTTTATTTCTTTACTAAAAAATAAATATCATTACAAAATAATATTAGTGAATATCATAGACAACATAATAGTAATTGTGTAATGTATTACGAATACTTTATCTAAAATTTACTTTTAGTTTTCATATGAATATTTTCTTTTTTAGTATAACATGGCATTATTTAATTTTGTTCATTTGACCACAATACAAAATATAAATATAAAAGGTGGTCAAAGGTAAAGTAATACGTTGTTTTTTTTTGGATTATTTCTTTTTACCAATGTTGCTTGATCTAACATTTATACTACATATGCATCATTGATTATTTAACTTACTTTGAAAGTTTCAGTTCAATAAAATGTGAATTTCATTTAAAAATACAAACATGTCTCGTATATTCGACAGTAATAGCAAAATTCACTTTTTTCCAATTGAATTCTGTTTTTTTTGTTTCAAAAAAAATCAACTTTTCATAAATAAATCGAAAAGTGTAACAATAAAACTAGGAAAATCTCATTTAAGCAGCGAATGTTGATATTACCAAGGACACAAAAAACAAACAGTTTACAGTTGCAAAAGAGAAAATTTTGATTTCAATGCCACAAGAGTGAATGACACATATTTATATTTTTCTTAAAAAATTTTCATTCTTTAAAGCTGAAAAATTCAGAATAAGTGGCGTAGTAAAAAATGTTTTGTGGCATAAAAACGAGATCAAACGAAAATGCCAAAGGAAAATAATCGAAAAACTGTACAGAGCTAGCTTACTTTTGAACCGTTCTGCCTATAATTTAATATTTTTTCATTTTTGAAAACAGACTGAACGCAAGCAAAAAAATTTATGTTGTGATTTAGATTAAAATAGAAATTTATTTCAATTCCTAGTTTTAGTCTTTAACTGTATGTGGTTGCAAATAAAATTAATCAGAAAAAGAGTCGCGGCCGACGAGAAAGATCAATACAATTTTGGATACGTTAGATTTCTACTTGCTTCAGTTTAATTTTGTTATTTCTTAATAAAAAAACACAAATAATTTTATTTTCTTGATCTTTACGAAAGTTACTTCAGTTATACAATTGGTTTAAGATCTAAAACTATGTTTATATAAAAAATAGAAAATACTAAAATGAAACTTCATGAAAGATTTAATATTAATTCTTTTAAACAAAACAAGTAACGCTCGTCTGCAGACTCGCTTAGCTCTTTCTCGTAGAAGTGATGTTTCTGAACTATCAACAAATTGCTTATTTACGTGGTTCCATGATTCAAAATCAGCACATTCACGCTGCATTATTCTGCCAAGTGCATCTATCTACACGTTTGAGTTTAGCATTCTGACCACAAAGTTAGACTCATTTTTTTTCAGCACTATGATGAGATTAATAAATTTTATTATACGCTACTCTTGCCACCTGAATATTATCACAGAGCATAAATTCTGGCTTTTATCTCGAATATCTGTGGCCAACTTTTATAACAACATATTTATGGTTAGCAACTAGATAATAATTGATAGTTAAAATTAATTAATAAAAACTGACCTCAGATTTGGACTCCTCGCCCTCGATTACCCTATGGTCAATTTTTATGAAAAAAATGAATCAATTAATTATTAATAACCAGTTGTTGATTATTAATTGGTTAATTAATTGGTGAAAACGGACCTCAGATTCGCGCTACCCGCCCTCGGTTACGCCTTGGTGAAGTTTTATGGAAGATACACTCGTCTATTTCTAACTTATTTTTGGACCAATTAAAGAAGTGCGGACACACAAGCAAGCAAGCAGACAATTAATGTTCACTGGACTCTTCTCTACGAGAAAGAGAATAGGTTTATTATGACATCTGTGCTCTTGCGAAGATACTCTAAGGTTTCATATCGATTTATCGAACCTAAAAGCATCGAAGAATGACTTTCTAAACTTCTTTACATTTCGTAAATTGATACGAAGCCGTAAAGAATCTTCATATGCACACTAGTTTTTCTAATAAACCAATTTTGTTTTATAGTGTAGCAACGAATAAAACTTTTTAAAGTGCTTTTACATTCATATCGAATTGAGAAAAACTCTACTTGAAACAAAAATATGCCCGGGTAGCTCAGTCGGTAGAGCGTGTGGCTTTTAACCACAATGTCCAGGGTTCGAGCCCCTGCTCGGGCGGACTTCTTTTTCTTTTTTTTATTTCTTTCATTTATTTTCAACTTATGACATTAAACTACACTGCTGCTGAATAGCGCTCGTCTAAAGACTCGTTCAGCTCTTTCTCGTAGAAATCGTGTTTCTAAACTACCGTCAAGCTATTCATTTATAAAATTGAAAATACCGAAGTCAAATTCAAGTTTCTGGATATTAACTCCCTTTGACCAAACCTCATAAAAACAAATCTTTTTTTGTTAAAAACTTCTCTTTTACTTAAAAAATTGAGCTGCAAAAAATTTTTAGAAAACAGGCTTCAGATTTGAATTCCTCGTCCTCGTTTATCCTTCGGTCAACCCTTATAAAAAATTTTTTGTTTTGCAAAAAAAGTGGTTTTTTCTCTAAAAAAATGATCCTTCAAAAGATTATAAAAAAACTAACATCAGATTCGAGTTCCTCGATCCCGACTACCGTTTGGTTAAGTTTTATAGAAAATATTAATAAATGTTTTTTTGACCTTGTGCGGACATACAAGCAAGCAATCAAGCAGACAATTTATGTTTGCAAGACTCTTCTCTACGAGAAAGAGAATATGTATAAACTTTTTTTGATTTCTTTCCTTTTATCGAATTTTATTATTTCGGATCACTCAAATTATATAGTAAACAATTTCTGTAGCAAGCTATCGATCGATTATAATTATTTTCTCTTAAGTATCTATATTAAAATAGAAATTTTTTTCCCATATTTATTGTGAAGTAAAAGTAAATTTCTTGAGCATTAAATACAATGTTTAACAAAAAAGAAAAACACGAAATCAAACATTTACAAGATGATTGAAACAATGAAAACAAAAAAAATTTAAATCTAATGAAAAAACAAACAATTGAATTGGATATTAGCAACACACATATCATAATACTATATTGACATCTAATAATCATCAAATAACATAAATGAAATTTAAGACGACATTTTTTTCGTTTATTTGATTTGCCAGTTGATCGAAAATCTTCCGACATGTCACCTAGATAAAAAATAATATACATAAATATTTTATATACAAAAACTTACCATCAAGAAAATTGTCGACATTTTTCTGACTTATTTTATGAAACATTTTTTCATACTCATCAGTATAATCTATTTATATAAATAAATGATGCTGTAAAATTAATCAAAAATATGTTAGCGACTTACTGCGGCTATTCAGTTTTTCAAAAATAAATGAACGAGTTTTTTGGATACATTCTTGTATACCTGCTTTTCTAAAAAAGAGCAATATCCTATATTTATAAAGGCAATGAAGCACATTGACTTACGCTTTTAAAATTTGAAGTGAACTACTATCATCTATTTGCTCAAGAATATCGATGTTAGCTCGTGTTGTTCGAGCAGTTCGAATGTTTATTTCGAAAGAATAATATAATATATCTCCCACACATTCACACACACACATCTTATTAACAATAAAAGAAAAGCCATCGAGGCATAACAAAATAAAGATTAAGAAGAGAAGAAGAAGAAGATGATGATATAATCGATATGATAGATATATAGAAGATGATATATGTTCGAGGGGTAAATAATGATACGATATCACCGCTAACAATCGATGTCATTTATTACATCTTAAAAAGAAATAAAATGATTAACCAAAACAACTCAGTTAATACATACCTATCCAATTCTTTTTTTTATAGCTAAGAAGAATGCGTTGGTGTCGATATTATGCTTTATCATGGTCACTAACAAATGGATCATTGATAGCAGTAGATAAAATCTATGCAGACATAAAATTAATTTGTAATAATAGAATAAAAATTAATTCTTACTTTAATTTTTTCTTCATCATTTTGGCATGTTGTTTGAAGGGTACTATTTTGTTTTCAGATTGTTCGATTTTTACATTGACACTTACTGATGGTTTTTGTTCAGCATCCATTTTATGACTTAATATTTAAAGAAATCGAATAACGCAATAATATTTTCAATCGAGGTCAATTATAAATGTAAAAATGATATCGTTTGAATGTATTTAATTTTCGTCCTTACATATTCATAAAAACAATAATATTTACAGTCGAACGAGAAAAATACAAACGAAATAAAAGAAAGAATAGCCTCCTTTATCGACTGACGAGCATATATTAGTTTTCTAATTTGTATTATCGAACGGACGATTTCATCCTTTGATTGTTAATTGAATTAAATTTTCATTAATCAAGTTAGAAATGTTTCTGAACGCATCTATTAAAAATCGTGTTGGGTTGAATATGTAAATTTAATGTAAGATTGTGAGCTCTCTCTCTAGCTAAGCTCCGTCTGCCAGTGGGAAAGAGAGAGTACACTCATGGATGAATGTATATCAAAACGTATAATAATAACGAATGAATATGAAAGTGGGCTGCACACACATATAAGAAAGAGAAACAGAGAAAGAATGGTATCAAAAATAACATCCTTTCTCGAAAGCAGAGCACGAACAAAGAAGTGCAAAACACGATATGAATGGAAAGGAGAAAGAATGTCTTTAAAAGTGATGCACAGCAAGGGAGAAAGAGAAACAGTAGCGAGGACACTCGTCGTCGCTAACAAAGATGAAAAACATTGCAAAATAAAAACTTTACGTCATAGAAGTATAGATATTTTTAAAGTGGTAGGTTTGTGTATGGCATTTTGTATATCTATTACAGACAATTTCATATAAAATAAAATTTTAACGAATGTGGGATGAAACAATAAAAATCTCGCGCAAATTAATGGATGTACAAAAAATGTGATATCCCTATGGTGATGATAGAAAAAAAAGTTCTACTCTTCATTTATAAAATCAATATAGATTAGTTGAAAACTAATATCTTCAGTTCCACTAATTTTTTAAAGTTTATTACTAACAAAAAAAAAGAATCTCGTATGGAATTAAAAGTAATATTTCATTTACCGTATTATGTACTGTAACAAAAAATATTCTTTCAAAATCTTTGTTGTGAATTAAACGATTTTCTTCGTGAGTGACAGTTTGCGTTAGATAAAATATTTTTCTATAATAAAAATTTCTTTTCTCTGTCAATTATTTCAAAAGAGCATAAATAATGCATTAAAAAAAATCGTTTGCAAATGATATTTTTTTATTCTTTAACATAATAAAAGATAAAATTTGTATCATTGCTTGTATTATTTCTATAACACTAGAAAAAAGACTTTTATTTATATTAAATAAAATCAATTAAAAAACAAAAATGAATGTATTATTTATAGTTAAATTTTACAAGGTGGATATATTGTCGGAAGATATTTAATTAAACTTGCTGTTTGTGTTATTGGATATTCATGTAAAACAATGACAGCTGAATTATTTAAACTAGTCTCTTGTTTTGCAAAGCTCATTGTAGCAACATTGTATTTAAGACCACTTTTGGAAATATCTGTTCCATTAATAACCCATGTTTTTCCTTTATCTGGTGTTTCAATACCACAATAAGATAAAAACATTCCACTACCTTTCTTTGACATACCTGTAGTTAACACACTGGCCAATATTTCTCCAGGTACAGAAAGAGCAAATAACTTATTTTCATAGGGTAATGTACGTAATATATCATATTGTGTTATTGTTCCTCGAAGTATATCATCGATTCGTATTGAACCACTATCAAAAAGACCAACAATTGTTCCATTTCCTGCTGTTGATTTAATCATTGATTGACAACAATATTCTGTTAATAATGTTGGAGATTTTCGTACTATTGATGAACGACCATCTAATTCAACATCTGATGGTAAACAAGATACTATATCCTTTGGTCGATAACCCATTTTTTCAAAACCTTGAATACCTAAATTATACCAATAATTAATAACTTCAGCTG